>JAABKJ010002928.1:0-26883 GCA_011634705.1 Andricus grossulariae
CTTGCCTCCTCTCTTGATCGATGGGCGTCTCATCCCCTTTGTGGATTCTGTGAAAGATTTAGGCTATATTCCTAATCACTCTCTTACGTGGAATGAACAAGTTGCGGATATCTTGAGAAAAACCTTTAGAGTCCTTCAACAGCTTAACAGGAATAAAGAATGACTTCCTCCTCCAACGCGTGTCCTCCTAATTAAAAGCTTCATCCTCCCTTTCTTTGATTGCGGCTGTGTTGTATATGACGATGTTGCTGATGAACTGGATGGGAAGCTTGAACGTACGCTTAATGCTTGCATTCGGTTCATTTATAACATCCCAAAAAGCGAACATATTACCCAGTATAGAAAAAGAGCCGGACTTCTTGACGTTGTCAAAAGAAGACAATTTTTATGGGTAACCTGCTTTATAGCCTATTCAGTAATGGAGCTCCGCACTATCTTCTCAATCTCTTGCATTTTATTGACAAAGATCAACCAACACATTCCAAACTTCGTGAAAGGAAAACAGTACTGAACATTCAGCCACACCGCACGTGTAAAATGCGAAGGTCTTTTGTTATTCGTGGTGCTCGGCTTTGGAAGAAACTACCTATAAGCATTAGAAATGCACATTCACAACTTCACTTTGGAAAACTCCTTTTTGATTATTTATTTAACACATCAAATCCTACCCTCGAAATTACACATTGTTAACACTCAACTCTTGAGTTTAAAACATATATAAGCGTGCACATGAATGTATTTACTACTCTCAAGTAAGTATATTTGCGCATATACAGTTACAGTATTACTGGTAATAGAGCACATATAATTATGTGAATCTTAGTTTATTTCTTCACTTCAGTTAAATAAATATTTTTAATTTTGATAGTTATATTGATCACCGTCACTTTTGAATTGTAATATGTGTCACCTGTTCCTTATAGGGCTATCTAGCCCTAGGAACTTTCCACGAATAAATACGAAATACAAATCCTATCCTCGTTATTCTTCCTAACCAATTACCCCAACTTCTTTCCATCATATGATATGAATATTAAGCTTAGCAATTTAAAAATAATAAATTGAAAAATATGGGCGTCACTCCCAGAAAATTGAGAACTTAAAAATTATTCAAAGTAGGTGACGCACTTACGAAAAAGGCATAATTCCTCTCCTCTCACTTCGCCCACAACACCTCCTCTTACTTCATCCATTCACGCCCCTCCCTTCCCCTGATTGTCGCATCTTCGTTATTCTTCCTATCCATTTTGCCCCACCTTTTCCACATAAGATGTCAATGTTAAGTTTGATTGTGTCATTGGTAAATGATTAATTGAAAAATATGGGTGTCGTTTCCAGGAAATTGAGAATTTTAGAGTTCCAATTATTTCTTTAGTTTCTAATCATACCTTAATTAAGACGATCGAATTTCCTCTTCCAAACTTCCTGCACTTCCCTTTTCCATATTTCTCCGTCCTTCCCCTTCTTCTTACCCCTCAGTTTTCCTTGTTCCCCTCACCACACTTCCCCTACTTCCCCTTCTAAACTTCCCCCTCTACCCTTACCATCACTTTACCTACTTCAGTACTTCATCTCGCCTTACTAAATGTACTTTCCATCTTCTTACTGCCCGACCCCTCACGCCCCCAAATTCCCACCACTTACTTCCCCGCCGTCATAAATGTAAAAAATTCTCCGCCATATTTGAATAATTATGTAAGTAGTTGGGGTCCAAAATCATTTGTACTGATTTAGTTAACGATAAATCCCATAAGGGAGATGGCATTTTTCATGATAAAGAATTTTAAGAACATGGTTTGAAAGTCTGTTGCATATGATAATTATTATGAAGGTGATATTTCAGTCTATATTTTTTATTGTATTTGTAAATTATTTTTTTGCATATTAATGCTTGAACTTGTATTCAAAATGTTGCTAGCGATCAATTTTTGTTCGAAATATATTCCAAACTTAGTTCCAATCATGAAAAATTATTTCAAGTTCACAAAAAAATCTCTTTAACATTCTGGATAGTCTTTCTATAAATTCAATCCTTTACTACCCTCAAGAAGCGCGCTGTAATCAAATAAAATCATTCTCAATATAATGATATATTGCAATTATACATTTCGATTCATCAATAGCTAAAATACACGTCTAGCTTGAACTAATTTGAATTGAATAGTTTGTGGGGGTGGAGGTAATAAGCGTGTTCCTGCTGAAATAATTGAAATTCAATGTTCATTGGCATAAGTCCTTTAATTAGGTATTCAAAAAAGTCCATAATAATCACACATTATTTAACATTCGAAAAGCTTTAAAATCTTTCAAAACAGGTGCAAGAGAATTTTCTTTTAATTACTTCTTCTCAATACATTGCACGAATGAATAGTCACAACAAGAATCAAAGTGCACGAAATTTTCTTTAGAATAAAAAAGAAACGAATTTTTTATTTTGAATAGTGTAGAAAATATGTCTTTCAGAAGTGATTCTTTGTTGAAAAATTGGTCTGACAAAAAAGAATTTAGTTTTAGTTTCTGTAAAAGATCTTCAGAAAAACAATGCTTTAGCTCTGATGAGTCAACACTTTATCAACTACTGTCATTCGAATAAAATTCAATATTTTGTATTTTTGTTGGCAAATTAATGTTCTTTCATTCTTATAAGCACATTGTTGCACGTGAAATGCAACCGACACAAGTTATTTCCGAAAAACTTAATATTTGATAAAATTCAATAAAAAGGGTAATTTTCAGGAAATAATAACTTTAGTCTTATTAGAGCTAGTGAATTATTTTTTTTTAGATCGCCAGCAAAATTAGTCTGCTTTGACTGATGTGAGTGAAACTTCAATCTTAAACAAACAGGATATGGGATATTTTACGGAAACTAAAATTAAATTTTATTTACACCATTTTTTCACCGGTTTTGAAAGAATTTGAAGCCTTCTGAATCCTGCATGCTTTTAAATTATTAAAGACCTTATTTGGATGCCAAACTAAAGGATTTATGCTAATAAAAATTAAATTTCCAATGATTCCATCGAAAATTTTTTTCATCTCATCAGTTACGGCCGAAAATTCTCTGAAGCTATTCCCGAAACATATTCAGAACCAAATTGTAATGGGCGAACACTTTTGAGTCAAAATTTGTTCAAGTGAATGTTCCCTGAAATATTTTATATAAAAAAATATTTAGAGACATAAATTGCTGAACTTCAGAGTTCACAATGTGACTTCATCATAAGCCATATTTCATCAGGATTTTCCGTATCAAGTATCACAGGTGGAAAATATTCTACTCGATCGTAGTTTTCCATCGCAACAAAATTTCATAATACATGCAATTTGTTGACTATAAAATCATTTCCACCTGTCGAAACCAAATATTTTTTCTCGCATTTGCCGACTGTATCACTCGATGCGTGCGTGAATGTAAAACAATGCACCTGTCATTGCAAAAGTGTCGTTTTGCCCGTGTTATCTGAATATCATAGCAACTGGTTTATCTGACAAAGCCATGCGATGCGTTCCGACAGTAAAAAAAATGAACTAACGCTTTCACAAATGTGAGCTATGTTATCATATTTCGAAACATTGTTATAAGAAAAAAATAATTATATTTTGTATTTGAATATATTTTATAAGAAAGACCAATGATGAGCATTTGAAAACTTTGAGTTGTGAAGCTTGTCGATGGGATTTCATTTATTTTTAAAATATTGAACTATTCGCAATTAGCGCACTTCATTTTCAATTTTCATATGCTGTCGAATTCGAAATTCCAATGATTGACATATATCAGGTGAAGACATCTAAAACTGGAATCGAAATGGAGTTACAAAATTATAGAGAACTTAAAATCCGTTTCAAGGCCTATAAGATATACAGAAAGTTTCATTACAACACATAATAAAAACGCACTGAACTATAGGTATAGACCATAAAAGTTGACCGATACTTACCCTGAACGATCCATAATACCTTTATTTTATACCCTATCAAATCTTAAAGGTATAAAATAAATAAAGTAGGCTACTTAAAAAGAAAAATATTTAGCTTTGCCTTTATATCACGAAAAAAAGTAAATATTTATCATTATCGTTACTATCTTCACTGAAACAAAAGATTACTTTAGCCACTTATTTCAATAAATTGTAATAGAGAACCCAAGGATATATCAATTTTATGAACATTTTTTTAATTTCATTGAATTATTTTGAATTCATCCTAAATTCTTCAAAGTTTGCTTGAAGTCCACTGAATTCAATAGATATTTTTTGGATTTTCAATTTTTTCAATTCACCCTGAAGATTTGTAAACTCATCTCTAATTCTTATGGACTTCAACAGATTCATATTCACTAATTATATTCACTTCCATTTATCTTGATTGAAAAACATGTTTGCTTATTCGGTTTAAAATGTCGAATTTTGTACCTTTTTTTAAAAGTAAATGAAACTTTGAAAGCCCTCTATATTCTTTGTTTATTTTCATTGGAAATAATTTTTCAAAAAATTCGTCGTTCAATCTTGTGATTCCTGTCATACTAAAACACCTTTTGAAAACTAGCCGTCATAATTTGATTCGTAAAAATAAAGAAATATTTGCAAAAGCAATAAAATTGATTGTTGTAATAAAAAAAATGGTGAATGATATTTCGAAAATAACTAAAGAAGTAACGATTTTTATAGTTACGGTGAGTGCAAACACAATAACTAGTTACCAATTCGTTACTTATTTACAAGAGTAACTTTTCTGTCACTATCTTTATCAAAAAAGTAACTAATTAAAAGAAACTAGTTACTTCCCATCACTGAAGAAAACTTAACATTTCCATAAATTCTCAAATGGAAGACTGATCGTAAAAATTTGAAAAAATATCCTTATTTTTTGAAAGAATGTTCCCCCTAAAAGCTCAAAGTACCCAACATTTGAATTCCCTCTATATATACAAATATTAGAAAAGTGATCCACTGCGTGAATATGACTTTTAGTGGCTACTTTCAGTTCATGCCTTTGCATTTTCTATAATTTTTTAAATCAAAATTTTCAAATGAAAATGATAAATTCTAAATATTTATTTCTAAAAGACAATTTCTAAATTGTAAATGAGTCGTGAATAATAATTGCAATAATTCTGGTCCTAAATTTTTAATTGTGTATTTTGAAATTTATGTAAAGATTCTATTCATAAACCCCTTGACTGTTTAAGAAAATATTTTAAAATATTTAAAATTTGTTTTAAAGGTTTCTAAAAATATTGAAAAAAAATCTGGAAGATTTAAGGGCAATTTTTTTCATTTTTGAAGATTTTTCAAGATATTCACGAAAAATTTGAATAACTTCAAAATATGTTTAAAAGTTATGGAAGAATTCAAAAAATAGTTTGAAATTTGAAAAGATTTACGATTTTTTATATAAAATATAGATTTTTTAAAGTTACTCAATAAAATTTTGATGCTGTATCGAGATTTTGATAGGTTTTGAGATAATAAAAATATGTGCTTAAGATTCCTGACCAAATTATAATTTTTTTTTTTTAATTAAAATTAGGAGAATATTCAAAAAGATTTTGAGCCAAATTTTTAAATTCCGAAACATGTTTTGAAATGTGAGGAATAATATGAGTCAGTTTAAAGGATATTTCGAAATTCTAAAAGCTTTGAATAGATTAAGAAATAAAATAACTAAATGATTTCAATAAATTAATCCTGTAAAATAGAAAAATATCCATGTAATTTTTCGAAATATCTTAAATTTTCAAAAATCTTCATGGATATTCTCAAAAAATCTTCGAAAGTTATTTTTATTCACTCTTACTAATAAATAAAATTAATAAATTAACAGTTATTCGAAATTTGTATCATTTGTTGAAAATTATTTTATCCCTCAAATTAAAATTTAGTTGAAATTTTTCGCCTCTAGACTGGAAAAACTTGTTGGGTTGAAAATACAACTATTTGGTTGAAAATTCGTTTCTAGTGTGAAAATTCATCTCTTCTGGAATAATTTTTCTGATAAAAATGCGACTGTTTTATTTGAAAATTATTCTGTTTGTGTTAAGGATTCAACTATTTTGTTGAAATGTAGTTTTTTTATTAAATTCGTTTTTGTATTAAAAATAAAAATCTTTCTTTGTGAAAATATGAACTATTAATTTTTTGGTAATTAATTTATATTTTTCACCATTATTCATCATTATAGTTCAAATATAATCTATTTTATTCAAAACGTAACCAATTTATTGACAATTTCTCTTTTTTAAAGAAAATTTATCTTCTTGGTTGAAAATTCATCTCTTTGGTTGAAACTTATCTGTTTTTAATAAAGATTCAACTATTCTGTGGTAAATTCGTCTAACTTGGTTGTAAGTAGAACTCCTTCGTTAAAAATTCGTTTTTTTATTCAGAATTAACAATTTTATTCGAAAATTCATCTTCTTGATTGAAAATGTGACTATTTTGTTGGAAATTGGCTTTTGTGTAGAAAATTAATTAATTTATTTGAAAATTCGCTTACTTGGTTAAAAGTTTAACTACTTTGTTAAAAATTGATTTTTTTTGTTGAAGATTGATCATTTTACTTGAAAATTCATATCTTTGCTTGAAAATCTAACTATCTCGTTGAGAATTTGATTTCTTGAGTAGAAAATTAATTTGCTTGATCGAAGATTTATTCATCTGGTTGAAAATTAATCTTCTTTGGTTGAGGATTCAACTCTTTTGTTGAAAATTTGTCTCTTTCGGATGAATTACTATAACTAAAATAACAATTATGCATTATCTTTTCCGTTGAGAATTTATCTTTTTTTGCGGACAATTCAAAAATTTGGTTCAGAGTTAACTTTTTAATAAAAATTTGGTATGACACATCTGAAATCTTCAAAAATCTTTTTGAATAGTCTCAACAATTTTATTTTTAGCATAAATTTATTTAACAATGCATTTTTCTGTGCTCTTCAGTGAATCCATTAATTTTATTCCAGCATTTCTATTCATCGAACTACCTCTTGACTCGTCTGTCCTAATTGGAATCGACTCTTCCTTTCCCTCGCCCGATGTCCTCCCTCACGAACATTTTTCAGAATGGTCCTTGAGAATCGCAGGACAGTCCCCAATTCTCTCTACCTAACAAGAAAAAAAGATAAATGATTGTCGGTGAGAGGCCGATTTTATTCTATATCTATATGCATTTTAGCAGACAATATTTGTTCAGCAGACTATAACCAATAAGCGATATTAAATCAGCCAAGTTTTCAGAAAACTGTATAAGTTCCGGCATCACCGAGGATTCTCGGGTAACATGAGAATTGTTTGAAAGCACTGCCAGGAATCGAATTACAAATGTTATTGACTTTCTAGTTGTTTCCACGTTTTTGAATCTGCTCTGACGTCATCAATCTTGCTCAATCTGCTATTCTCAGATTTTATTTATAATTCTGAAAATTGTAATAGAATTTATTAATTGGTAGAAAATAATATCATTGGGTTGGTACTTATAATAGGTGCATGATACAAATCTCCAAAGGTCTCACAATATTCCTGTCAGATAATAGTATATTACTCCACGTGAGGACCTGTTTAACTCTGCGAGTGATGTAAGATATATTATTCGAAATCAGTATTGCGACTCACGTGTTAGTCATCTGCTTGGCTGTGATTGGTAATCTCGTATGGCGCGAAATTTGAAAATAGTTCGGGCCGAGCTCACTTTACAGGGGTAAATAATAATACAGGGGCTAATAATATAGTGGTTGCAAATAAACAGTTCATTTTCCAGAAAAATATTTCTCAGTTTTAGTTTAACGGTTCGTACTCTGTTAAAAAATTTGTCCCCTGTCAAAAAGTATAAGTACTGGATGCAAAAGAATGTCGCTATTGTAAAAAGGAATATTTTCAATATCAAAAAATAAAATCTACATCAGGGTGGTCCTAGGTCTATGTAGAAACTGAAAATCAGGAAAAAATCAGAGCGTTTCATTGACCAGGGAAAGTCAGGGAAAAGTGATGGATTTTGAGAAAAATCTTTAGCAAAAGTCAAGAAATTTCTATAAGAGGGACTCTGAATAACTGTCAAGGATAATAAATACGATATTTTTAAATTTTCATTAAAAATTATTCCATTTCAGGAAAACTTATAAAAATATTCAGGGAATTATATATATAATCAAATATACAATATATCATATTTTTTTCAATAATTTATTTGCCTTGTATTTCGATTTTTATTTTTTATTCGCAGTTGCTTCTTCTTGAAGATTATATTTTAACTTAAAAATTCTATTATTAGTTTCCGAATTCAACACTTTTGACAAAAAGGTATCCTTTTTTTTTAACAATTCAACTGTTTTGTTGACCATCACGATTTTGGTTCAGAAGTCCAACCATTTTGATAGAAAATCAACTTTTTTGTCAAAAATTCATATTTTAGTGGTGAGAATTCAACTAAAATCTTTTTTCATTGCAAATTCAACTTTTTTAACTGAAATTTGAACCGTTTGGTTGTAAATTCATCTCTTTGGTTGAAAATTCGTTTTTTTTTTGTTTCTTGAAAGTTAATTTTTCTGTCTGAAAATTTAACTATTCTACTACTTTTTTGAAAACACTTTTTTCTGGTTGAAAATCAATTTTTTAACTGGTAATGTAGCCATTTCATTTCTTGGTAAAAATACAATTTTTTTTATTCAAATTTTAACTACTTGGATAAAATTTGACTCACTTCATTAAAAAGAAATTATTTTTTGTTTAAAGGTTTATCTCTCTGGTTGAAAATTTAACTATTTTTATAAAAGTTCGTTTCTTATTTTTAAAATGATATTTTTCACCTAAAAATGCAGTTTTTGCAATTTTTATTGAAAATTGAAAACTCATCTTCTTTGTTGAAATTTCCTTACATTTGTCTAAAAATGCAACTGTTTGGATAAAGGCTAAATTTTTTGTTGAAAATTTTACTTTTTTAGAGAAAATTCACCTGTTGACTTTAAACTTCAACAGTTTGGAGATAATTTTTTTTTATCTTGAATAAAAAATCATTATTTGTTGAAAATTTGTCTTTTTGTTAAGAATTTGACAAATTTGTACAAAATTCGTCTCTTTGTTCAAAATTTATTCCTATTTGGTTAAAATTTGTACCATCTTGGTAAAAAATTCATTCTTTTTATTGAAAATTCATTATTCAGGTTCAAAACTCATCTCTGGTTGAAAGATTAACTATTTTGTAGAACATTTTTTTTGTGTTGAAAATTAATTTTGTTTACTGAAAAGTTACCTTCTACATACCTAGTTAAAAATTCAACTATTTGTTTTGAACTTCATGTATTTTGTTAAAAATGGGCATTTTTGGTTGAGAATTCATTTTTTTACTTTTTAAATTCAACTATTTGGTTAAGGTTTAATTTTTCGGTGTGAAAATTCGACTATTTGGTTGAAAATTCATCTTTGCATGCAGGAAATTCCAGTATTTGGTTGAAAATTCGTCCTTTTCGATTGAATATTTGTCTCGTATGGCCAGAAACTTATCCTTTTTGGTTGAAAAAAATTAATATTGAATTAAAATTTTGTATTTAGAATAGTTTTATTTCATTTATGAAAGATGTGATGTTGAAAATCTTACAAGATTACAATTCTGATTGTTGAATATTGAGGACCAGTGAAAATGAAAAATTGTTTAAGCAAAAGTCAGGGAATTTTGAAAAATAAGTTTTGCAGCTACCCTGCTATACACCCATAGTATTTTAGAGAATACAAGGTATGAGAAAGAATAGATTTTTCATCCTAATGGATAATGGAATAAATTGGAACAACTGAGGCGGAAAAGTTATACGTAGTGGGAAATATTATTTATAATCTTATTTCGTTTTATATATTACATTTTTTGTATAAAACAAATGAAAACTATGTACACTGAGACTTGAAATGAAGAACGGTTTCTTGCATAGCTTACAGTGGCCTTGATCTTAAGTTCAGGGAATCCAAACGTAAACAGATAGGGTTGCATGAACCACTTCTGTTTGATTTTGACGCACGACGCAACCTGATGCAACTAATGTGCTGGGGGTACCGCCCTCAAGCTGTTTGTCACGCTTGACTGAGCAACGTCTCTTTCTCGTTTCGGCAGCTACCCTCATTAAGCAACTGCCGGGGACATCAATTCTAGAAATATCGTAAATCCGAGGTTTCTAATTCTAGGTTCCAGTGTATAATTTTTCCGCCAGGAAAATAAAAAAGGAATACACTTTTGGATAAAAATATGAAACAACTCGCAGTCCTCTTTTCTGCGACACAAGTCCTTTTTTTGCAAATCTAAAACATAGGATTGTCTGCAAATAATTAAATTGCAAATATCCCAGTTGACATTCCCGGAATGTTCCACTTCGCAGTAATTAATTCGAGACTGCACCTTCCATGCCTCCCGGCTGCCATATTATACTTGTAAAGCACCAATCGACAAGCGATAAATTTTAATGAAATCTTCAATCTTCCTATATACCCACATAAAATTCGCATTCTCTCTGACATAAAAATTCATATCCGGATCTCATTCGTGAATCGGACTCGTGAAATTAAGAGCACACATCCGGGAAACGTGGCTCGTTTCCTGGATGCACAAGATCCCCTCGAAATTCCAATTGTTTGCATTGTTTCTGGGTCATCGGGAAGACGCCCTTCAAACGTGATACCATTCAAGTTCTCACTGTATAATGTTCGATCCTCCTGGGTCAAACTGTAAATAAAATCGACGCTCGCCAGAAATCTCGGTCGATTCGAAATCCGCGCTGAAACGAAGCGAATTAATTTTCGCTGTTTTCGCAGACTGGATGCGGATTAACAATTAACGATCGACCGAAAATGCCGACGCTATCTGCCTAGGTGTGTTGGAGCGAATACATATATAGAAATCCGCACTCTACCACCCTGTCACCATCGACATCCGCAGTGCCGTGGTTGGCATCCAGCCAATTGTAGCCTGGTACCCCTGGCCCAGAGATACCGTCTCGGTTAGTCCACATTTTCTACCTCTGTTACGTCCCCTAAGTCGACTTTATAGGAGAAACGTTTCATCCCGTAATATATATCTCGGAGGAAATTAACGGAAAATCCTTTTCCAATCGCAAATACAACGTAACAATAAAATTATTGTACTGAGAAACAAAAATACTGTCGAATTAAAAAAATATTGGTTGCACATATACCTAGGGTTACTGGTCCAATAGCTGGATACTCTGGAATGATCAGCCACCTTATTTAAATATGAACACATGAGAATGACAATTATATGAGGACCAATTTTTCGAAATACGGGTTTCGACTATTTCAAGTAATTTAAGACAATATTTATCAATACTTATTATAAATTCTGTCTCCTGAGTTGACCATTATGAAATGACTGCCTATCCTGTTTCAACATGAAGATATGAGAATGACAACTTGATGATGACAAATTTTTCAAAATTTTATTTTTAACTATCCTACTAAAAATTATGTCTCCTAAGTTGACTTCACTGGCAAAGCATTTCATTCTCTGATATATATCTCTAAGGAAATTAACGAAAATTCCTTTTCAAATCGTGAGTACACATGACAATAAAATTATTGTACGAAATTATCGTACTTGGAAAAAAATACATTTGAATAAAAAATATATCGGTTTCACATATACCTAGGAATATTGGTGCAATGGATAGCTACTCTACAATGATTTGCCACCTCATTTAAATATTTACAATTGAGAATGACAACTAGTTAAGAACTAATTTTTAATAATGCTGTTTTTAACAATTTGAAGTAATTCTGGATACTATTTATCAATACGTATTATAAATTCCGTCCCCTAAATCGATTTTTTGAAAAGAAGTTGCGTTCCCTAATATATAACTCTGAGGAAAACGAAAGGTCATCATTTAAATATGATGACATGAGAAAGACTACTGGTTAAGGGAATATTTTTAGAAATACTGTTTTTGAATATTTCAAGTAACTTAGGATACTATTTATGGACATATAGTAGGAATCCCGTCTTCTAAGTCGACATTATAGGTGAAAAGTTTCACAGGATTGAATGGATTTGAAAAATTCCAAAGGGTTTGGAGGAATATAGTGTATTTTAAAATAATCCGAGGAATGTGATGACATGTCAAAAAATTTCGTAGAATTGTAGAAAATTTCAAGAGATTGAGAATGTCTCACGGAATTTCAAATGATTTCGCAAGATTTAAAAAGATTTCAAAAAAAGTTTACGGTATTTAAAAAATTCTGAAGGATTTCAAGGAATTTTACAACATTCGAGGGATTCATAAGATTTGTGAATGAATTAAGACATTACATAATCATCCTTTTTTATTGAATTTTGAAAAATATTACACATTTCAAGATGTGTTACGGTATGTTCCTCGATATTAATGGGATTGCTAGGGATTTCGCAAGATTTAGGAGATTTTTGAAATTCCCAGGGATTTTATTAAGTTTATGGCATTTTTAAATATTCCAAGGAATTTAGCAAGATTTCCAATGTTTGAAGGGTTCTTAGAGAATTTCGTAGGATTTCGAAAAACTACAAATGATTTCAAATATGTATCTAAGGATGTCAATATTATTTTAAAGATTTTATGGGATCTAAACGAATTTCTATAAAACTGTAGGGAACCTATACGTTGAAAGGAAATTGCAAGGGACTTCTAGCGTTTCAGGATTTCTATAAATTTCAGAGATTCCATGGGATTTCACCATATATAAGGGATCTATAGGATATAAAAAAAATTATCACATTTTAAGTGATATCTATAAATTTCAGAGGATTTCAAAGATTTCAACCGTGTTTTGAAAATTATATGAAGATTCTGTTCATAAACCCCTCAACTATCTAAGAGAATATTTAAGAATATGTTAAAACATTTCAAAAGATTTCTAAGAATGTCGAAAAAAATCTGGAAGATCTTAAGGCAATTTTTTCATGTTTGAAGATTTTTCAAAACTTTCAGGAAAAATGTGAATCATTTTAAAAGATATTTAAAAGTTTTGGAAGAATTTGAAAAATAGTTTGAAATTTGAAAATATTTAGGATTTTTTATATAAAATCCTGGATTTTAAAAAGTTTCTAAATAAAATTTTGACGTTTTTTTTGAGATTTGGATAGATTTCGAGATAATAAAAATATATTCTTGAGATTCCTGATAAAATTATAAATGTTTTTTTTTAATTGAATCTATGAGAATATTTAAAAAGATTTTTAAGGCAAATTTTTGAATTCTGAAACACTTTTTGAAATTTAAGGAATAATATGAGTCAGTTCAAAGGATATTTTGAAATTCTAGAAGCTTTGAACAAATTAAAAAATAAAATAACTAAAAGATTTCAATAAATTAATAAATAATTTTTAATCACTTCTAAATTTCTACAATTACTGAATATCTTTTAAATTAACTCACATTTTTTTTAATATTGTAAAATTCTGTGAAATAAAAAAATTTTCAGGTACTTTTCCGACATATCTGTAATTTTCAAAAATCTTCCTGAATATTTTTAGAAAACCTATGAATGTTATGTTTCTTTATCCTTACAAGGAAATAAATTACAAAAATGAACAGTAATTCCAATATGTATTATTTATTGGAAATTATATTAAAGATTTTAAGGGATAAAACGGATTTTTATAGAACTTTACGGAACCAATGAAATAAAAGGAAATTGCAAGGGACTTCTAGGTATTCAGAATTTCTACGAATTTCAGAAATTTCATGAGATTTCACCATATATAAGGGATCTATAGGATTTTTAAAGAAATTATAACACTTTAAGAGATGTCTACAAATTTTAGAGGATTTCAAAGATTTCAACCGTATTTCGCAAATGATATGAAGATTGCATTTGCAAAATCCTCAACTATTCAAGAGAATATTTGAAAATATTTTAGAACATTTCAAAAGACTTCTAAAAATGTTGAAAAAAATCTAGAAGATCTTGAGGAATTTTTTTTTATGTTTGTAGATTTTTCAAAACTTTCAGGAAAAATGTTAATCATTCTGAAAGATATTTAAAAGTTTTGGAAAAATTTGGAAAATAATTTAAAATTTGAAAATTTTAGGATTTTTTATATAAAATCTGGATTTTTACATTTTTCTAAATAAAATTGTGACGCTTTTTCGAGATTTTGATAGGTTTGGAGGTAATAAAAATATGTTCTTAAGATTCCTGACAAAATTATAAATGTTTTTTTCAAATTAGAACTAGGAGAATATCTAAAAGATTTTTAAGGCAGATTTTTTAATTCTGAAACACTTTTTGAAATTTGAGTTATTTATCCTTACAAGGAGATAAATTACAAAAATTAACAGTCATTCGAATTATGCATTATTTATTGAAAATTATATTAAAGATTTTGAAGATTCTAAGGGATCTAAACGAATTTCTATAGAACTGTACGGAATGAATAAAATAAAAGGAAATTGCAAGGGACTTCTAGGGATTCAGGATTTCTACGAATTTCAGAGATTTCATGGGATTTCACTATGTATAAGAAATCTATAGGATTTTGAAAGAAATTATAAAATTTTAAGAGATATTTACAAATTTGAGAGGATTTCAAATATTTCAAGGGATTCTTGAAGGATTTTAACAGATTCTAAAGCTTCGAGAGTATTTTAAAAGATTCTAAAGTTTATCAGGCGATTTCATGGGGGATGTATATTGCATATGTATATATATTGTTTATATTATTATTTTTTCACTAGCTAAGATAGCTTTTACTGTAAAGATTTAGATTTTTAAAAATCAAATTTTAATTTCAATTTTCTGCATTATTTTTCACTTAGTTTCACATGAATGCTTTAATTTGAACTCATTTTAACGTCAATTGAACGTCGTGAGATCTTTTAGGCAAAAAACTTCAAATGAAAATGAATTTTCCCAGGTGAAAGACTGGTATGAAGTCGGAAATGTATATAATTTCTTTCACTATGTATAAACGACATATAATTTTCTCCCTGAGTTTTCATTTCCATTTTTTTCAATAAGTTCTGATAGAAAAAAGCTTTTAGACATGACTGACTTCTTTATCTACATATATAAAAGAGCTTCAATTTGAGCTCTTATGGAACTGTCAGTCGGAGAATGTTAAAGGTAGAAAGTGGATTAAAAAAAATTCCTCTTCAAGTATTTGATACAATTTTCTCTTGCAGGACTAAGAGAATGCAATTTTCTTTCGCAAAGCTGAGAAAATGGACTCTGCAAAATTGAAATTTTATGAAGTAAATCAAAATTATCTTCAGAGACCACAAGAGCGGAATTTTTATAACATTGTTTTCTTCAGGAGAACGATACCCACAGCGAAGCATTTAATGCCAGCCACGTTCTACTTGATATTAAAATTCACCGCAGAGAATCTTGTTTTCATTTGCGACAAGTAAAAAAGTCTGTTTACAGAAATTAAGTGAGTGAAAAGAAACAGTGCCGCGTAAATATAAAATTTTGCTTCTGTGTTGAAAAAAGTTTGTGAATTCTAAGGGTGGCCGCAGGTCAGGGAAACCCTGACGGTCAGGGAAAAATCAGAGAACATTTGTTTGTCAGAGAAAATCAGGAAACCGTCTGGGATTTTGGAAGAAATTTCTGAAAGTCAGAGCATAACTGTGAGAAGCACTTAAGGTCACTTTAGTCACTTTTTAAAATAAAAATATCACTTTAGTTGCTTTTCTTTGAATAAGTTAAGTCATTGGTGAACCACTATTCAATTCAGGTACACATCTATTTCAGAATTTTTTTAATTCTTTTGAAATATTTTGAGGTATTTTTTAAAATTACAATAAATTTTTGAGAGTTTTGAAAACTTCGAAGGGATCTCAAAAGTTATCGAGGGTTTTACAGTATCTTCGTGTATTTTGAAACTTCCGAAGAATTTTCAACAGATTTAAATCATTTGAAGGTATTTCATAGGATTTTAAGGAGTTTGGGGTATTTTTGAATAGCCCAAAGAATTTTTAAGACTTTTGAAAAGTATCAAGGGACTTTAAAAGATTTCAAAGGATTTGAATTGATATTTAAAAAATTTAAAGGCATTTCAAAGAATTTGAATTAATTTAGTTTATGTCTAAAACTTCAAAGGAATTTTAAAGAGCAATAAAAAGTTACAAGAAATTTCGAAGGATTCTGAAGAACTTAAAATATCACGAAATTTGCAAGGAATATACAAGGATTTGAATAATTTTGAAATATTTACAAAAATTATAAGGTTTAAAAGAATTACCTAGATTTTCGGAAGATATAGAACGTTTTCATCAGACCAATAATATTGTAGGGTATTTGGTAAATTTTCAAGAAATTTACAAGGATTTGAATAATTTTAAATGATTTGAAAAAATGATAAGGTTTCAAAAATTTTCTAGAGTCTCAAAAGATATAAAATGATTTTATGGGACCAATAAGATTTTAGGGTATTTCAAACGTTTTCAAGGAATTTTAGAAGATTTTCGAGAATTTCAATTATTTTAATAGATTTCAAAACCTCTCAAGGTATCTTAATAAATTTTCATTAATTCAGGAAATATCTGTTTTCGCGGGATTTCATATTACTTTAATACAATCCAAAGAATTTTGTTACAAGAATTAGGGGCTTTCGGAGGATTTGATTTTCAATATTTTAGGGTATCACCAAAGATTTTTAAGAATTTCAAAGATTTGAGAGTAGTTCTGAAAATTCCGAAGAACTTTTAAGGTTTATTAAAGTTGTCAAGGAATTTCCTAAGATTTTAAATATAAGATAGTATTTTTAATGATATTCAATCATTTAAAGTGCTTTCAAATTATTTCAAATCTTTTAGAGTATTTTAAAACATTTCAAGACATTTTCAAGAGATCTCAAAATATTTCAAACGATTGGAAATATTTTAGAGTATTTTAAGAAGATTCTAAAGAATTTTCAAGAGTTGAAATAAATTCCAAGAGATTTTAAAAAGATTTCAAAAGACCTGAAATATTATAGGGAATTTGAAAAGATTCCAAAGAATTCTCAATTGACACCAATCATTTCAAGGATCTTCAAAACATATAAGACATTATAGGGTATTTTAAAATATTCCAGGGAATTCCTAAGAGATCTAAGAAATTTTAAAGAAATTTTTAAAGATTTGAGGTATCTTATAAGATTTCCGGGGTTTTAAATGCTTTTAAGGGATTTCAAAAAGACTCAAGGTATGGTTATGATTTTCCCAGGATGTCAGGAGATATCATCAAATTTTATAGAATTTCCTGGGATCTATTAATGAATTTAAAATAATTTATTGTCCATGAGTGAAGGATTTCGTAGGGGTTCATAGGTATGAAGTGATTTCGAAATATGGTTTGCAATTCATTTAGAACTTATTAGAAATTTACCCTAAACTTTTATTAATTTCTCCTGTATTCTTATTAATTTCTCCTAAATTCTTTTTAATACTTTGAAATTCTCCTAAATTTTTTTTAGCTCACTTGAATTTTTCTAAATTCACTCAGTTCTCCTGAATTCATCGGATTTTTTTCCAGTTATTCTTTAATTCATCTTGAAGTCTTAACTTCAACTTAAATTTTCATGAATTTCATAGAATTCTTCTAATTTTCCTTAAAGCGCTCTAAATTTGCCCCCCTTTGGCTAAAATAAAAGGAATTTTTTGGATTTTCATAATTTGTTCCCACTCACTTGCATTATTTTGAATTTAACATGAATTTATCTGAAGATTTATCATTCGAATTCTTTTGAATTGTTTTCAATCCAAAATAGCGTTAGTGTCATTATTAAAGCACATTAGTCACTTTTAATGCTAGAAATGAGTAACTTTTTGTATTTTTCTAACGTTTTTGAGTAAATTAGGCTACGGCAAGCCTGAGAATGAAAAATTTAAATTTTAAATTGTTTTATTCCATCTATCAAAAAATGTATGTATATCAAAAATAATACAAGATGGGAATTTTGGTCTTTGAATATCAACAGTCAGGTGGAATGAAAAACAAGTCTGGGAAGAATCAAAGAAAATTTCAGCAAATTTTAAAAATGATTTTTTTCGGCCGCCCGGGGTTCTCTTTTTGAATTCCCTTTGTGAATTTTCAGAAGGCCTTATCAAAAAGAAACATCATAAGATGTGAATTTTGGCCTTCGGGGCTTTTAGCAAAGTTTCGTGAAGCCCAAAAAAAGGAAGAAAGTGGAACCTCTATGGCACTTTCTCGCATCTCCCTTGAAGATTTATGAAGCCGAGAGATGAAAACTATCCATCTTACTGTGCCCTCGCTTGGAGGCCTAACACGACAAGGATCTCTCTCTGAGGTGGGAATTTCTATTGGCGAAAAATAGATAAGACACTTCGTTTTTTCTCCTTCCTGTCATCAAATCCAATTTGATTTCTTTTTCTGAGGATCTCCCGGAATACAGGAAAGAAATTCTCACAGCTAACAAATTTCATTCGACACTGTGAATTGTCCCTCAAGAAAATTAGCTTGTCACAATAAGGCTTCCCAATCAATGTTACAAGTAAAACATGATTTCAAAGTAATAAAAAAAAAAGAAAGAGACAAATTTGAACTAGGAACTAAAACAACAACATATAGTTTTTATAATTATTTCATTCAAATTTCAACAACTAATAACTACAAATAATGAAATTAAAGAATTTCAAATTTCACGACTAAACGAGGATTAAAAATAAATGAGTTACATATTATAACATTGGAAAGTTTGTGGGTATACAAAATCTTTCAAGCTCAAATTTGGTAAATTATTGAGTTAGCAAAAATTTGGAATTTAGAATTTTCCACTTATAGAAAATTAGATTCTAAGTTTTAACGTTTTTAGTGTAATAACTTTAAAATTTGAGTATTGAAAAATTGAAAAAAATAAAGCTTTTAAGATAGTAATTTTAGATTATGTTCTCTTATTTCAAATCCTCGTGTATCAGAGACGTATTTCTGTCTTTTTTTAACAATTCCAGTAACAGGGTTCTAAATAAATTTTTTAAAATTAAATACTGCACGGTTCCTTTAAAATGATTTCAACCCAAAGATGCGAACATTAACAATGTTTCTCTTCATTTTGTAACTGGGATGTCTCAAAACTATTTTTTGTTAAAAACAAAAATCTTCGTCGTAGCTGTTCTTTTTAAAAATAATTTTTGATTTAACAAATCGCAATACCCACTTTTTTGGAAAACGAAGCGATATATGAAAAAAAGTTAGGAAAGCAAAATTATTTCTTGGAAAAATTCCTACAAACGATCCCTCTTCATCATTTTCAATCTTCTTTTTCCTGAATAACTAGATTTTTTTATTTGTAGATGTGAAATTTTGAAAAAATGAGAGAGATAATATAGAGAAAATCAAAGACATTATTTGAATTGTTTAAAGATATTTTTTTATTTTGAAACTTTTATCAGCTTAGGATAAAAAGTTTCTAGTAATAAAAAACTTGTGAGTATAGTTACATTCCTCGTTTTTCTACTTAAAATATAATCATATTGAGAACCAGAAATTAAAAAAAAAAATTTATAGTGTAATCGAAAATGCCAGTTTTTCATGAAAAGGAATTGAGAATAAAAATCAGAAAAGGGGTACTTTGTACTAATTTTTCCAAAGAACAATTCTTTTCTCTCAAGTTTTTTTCATGTCAGGTCTCTCCATAATGAATCAGTTCAAAATATTTGTAACGGACTACAGAAAAAATCTGAATTTCGAAAATACACACAAAAAAAAACACATTTTTATAGATCAAAGATTCCTATTGTACTTCAAAATGTATTTTCAGCTATAATTTACTTAAAAGGGATGTAACCTTTTGTAACTTTTTTAAGCTAAAGTCACTATTTTAACTTTTTAAAATGTAGGTATCACTTCTGTGAACTTAGAATCATATTAAATTTCTTTGAACTATTTCGAATCTACCTGAATTTTCAAAATTCCCCTAAAGAGTTTTAAGTTTCCCTTGAATTCTTGTGAATTTGATTAGATTTTTATTCACTTCTTTTTATCTGAGTTCAATTTAATTTTTTTCATTTTAAAAATTTTTTTGCATTTATTGAATTATTTTTTATTCAACCTAAATTTGTATAAATTAATCTTTGATTCGCATCAATTTCGTCAAATTTTCTTGAATTTCCATACATTTTAGTGAATTGACAGTAGTTTTACTAAAATCAGTTAAATATTTTGGATTTTGTTAATTTTTTTCAATTCATTTGAATTTATTTGGAATTCACTCTCAATTCTTATTCATTAATCCTGAATGATTCTAAATTCACTTTATTCTACTCAATTCAATTGATTTTTTTTTTAATTCCCATTAAATTTATAGGCTTTTCATCAAATTTTTGTATATTCCCTTGAATTTTTCTAAATTCACTTCAAACTTAATTTTTTGAAAACTTCACATTGAATTTTTATGAATTTTACCGATTTTTTCTTATTTTCATTATATTCTTTCTAATTTACTTAAATTCAATCAAATTCCTTAGTTAATTTTTGTAGTTCACTTAAATTCTGTTGAATATGCCCTGAATTCCGTTCACTTCCATTTTACTTAATTCAATGTAAATTTTTGTTTTTTTAAATTTCTTTCAGTTTACTCAGACTCTTATGAATTTCAGAAAACATTTTAAAATTCAAGATTTCTTCTTCCACCTGATGCCAATATTTTCAATTTATTCATTACAAAGAATATTTTCTTCATATTGCTTAGGGGCCATTTGAGGCTATTAATTATAAAGAAATTCAACATTTTCGTATTTTAGGTGTGAAAATATCTTCAAAAAACAATTTTTTTCAGATGAGGGCTTACTTTCTGATAATGAGGAAATACTTTCTAGAGGTAAAAGATTTTTTTAGTCATTAATTGGTATTTAACAAAAATACCAAGTCTAACTAACTTAATGAGAAGATCTTGGATTTTGTTGGTATACTGTTTTTTCTTTACCAGTATACAAACAAAATCCAATATCTTCTGATTAAAGTTTTACCTTGTAAAAATTAATTAACATTAGCCAAAGGACTAGCAAAACCTGGAATTGATTACATTTAAATAAAATAAAATTGATGACAATATTTTTAAAACAAAATATTAAATTTAGGGGGTATTTCAAATTTGTTAGCACTCTACAGTATACCTACTATCTAAATTGAAAGAAACAACAGTTCTTGCAAATTTAATGTTAAGCATTCAATATTTGAATAATCAACATTTAAAATGTTAATAACTGAAAATATTAAATTCGATCATTTACATGGCATTCTTTAAAATTGTACAAACCGTACGATTCCACATTTTTAATAATCGTCGTGAACAGGATGTTATTGTTGAGAAAAAATTTAATTGTCATATTCTCAACTTGAATCCTAATTGTTCTCCATATAATTTTAAAGGAGAAATGATTAAAAGTAATTCATTAAAATAAATGAAAAAGCTTTGAAACTGTAGTGAAAAGTAAAAAGTTAAAAGATGGTTACTAAACGTTTTTTGAGTGAATTATTAAATAAAATAAGAAATGCTCCAACACACACTTTTTTTTATAATTTAATCAATCATTATCAGTACCCACATTTTTTATTGCAATCTGTTCCACGTTAATTGAACAGAATATAAATTCTTCACCACTTTGAGAGACCAGAGTCAGTCAAGTAGTGAAACCCAATTCTTTATTGGAACCCAATTACTCATTTCGAGTCAGTCTCACAGTTTCGCGAATGAAAGACCAATTCGGAACAAAAAAAAATAATTCTTTTCATCTGCAAATGCCATGCAAAGGAAAAAAGAGAATAACCAAATGCCCAAAGGCCTCTCTCGACATTATTTACACAAATTTATTTGCATTGCCAATCGACCGTTGCAGTCTGACACTCGAACTAATGACCAACATAAATACAGTGCCGAGGGCGCGAGACGTTTATGCAATGCGTGGCACTGTTGCACCTTTCATATTTCATCCCTTGCCAGGAACGGCACATCTTCATATAAAAAACGTAATGCATTTAAAGTGGAGCTTTTTAAAACATATGATTGCATTTCATATTTTACCTTTCACAATCAGCAAGCATAACATTCTGAAATTATGCTTTTATTCTTTCATTATTTCTCTTAAGATTGTTCTCATTTATTATTGTATGATGTGACCCAGATCCAAGAGCTGTACAAATTGTTGAGACTTGTTCGGATTAACAAAGGTAATTAGTGAATTCATAACCTGGAAGGATTATTGGGTTGCTGTTCCATAATTGGGTGTACAGAATTGAAAGTATTGCTGAGGCGCCATCCATCCATCCTTATACTAATTTTCGGCTGTTTTTTTACACCCCCCCCCCCTTCCTTGAAGAAACATAACTTATAAACTTCGGTAATGAATCATGAATAATTCGAAGTATAAAAATATCATGCCTTAAATGCTCTCAAAACAGAGAAAATAGAGAGATTCTTTACGAATCATTCTCAACAAAATAGCTACTTTTAACTAAAAAAGACTTTCTATTAAAAGCGATAAATTTGCAATCCAAATAGACGAATTTTCAGCAACAACTGAAATTATTTTTCCACCAAATAGTCACAATAACAAACGAATAGTTTAACTTTTTAGCAAAAAAGAAGAATTTTTAAAACAATAGTTGAAATTTCAACCAAATAGTCGAATTTTCAAACAAAAGATATTGAAATCCAATAAAAAATAGTTGCATTTTCAAAGAAATAGTGGGAATTTTCCAGTTATTAAACTAGTAACAAAATAGTTGACTGTCCAACCAAATAGCTGAATTTTCAACCCAAAAAGATGAATTTTCAACTAAAACGATTAATTTTCTACCAAAAAAGACGAATTTTCTCAAAAAAAAACATGAATTTTCAATTCAATAGTTAAATTTTCAACTGAAAAAAAAGAGTTAACAAGAAAAAATGAATAATTAAATTTTCAGTGTCAAAAATTATTTTTCAAAGAAAAAAAAAAACTTTCAGCCAGTCGAATTGAACAGAAAACGACGAATTTTCAACAAAAGAGTTGAACTCACTTTCAAATAGGTGAATTTTTAACTGAACAAGTGAATTTTCAACCTATAAAGGATGAGTTTTTAATCAAAAATGCAATGGTTATGTTTTTAATAGAATAAAATGAATTTTTAACCAAAGAAATGAATTTTCTACAAAATAGTTATATTTTTAACCCGCAAATATGATTTTTCAACAAAAAAGTTTTTTCTCTACCAAATGTTTATGTTTGAGAATAAATAGTTCCATTCCTAACCAAAGTAATTAAATTTTATATCAAAACTGTTGAATCTTCAACCGAAAATGAGAATTTACGACAAAAAAATTGATCGATAACCAAATCGGCAAATTTTCTATCAAATTGGTTGCTTTCATTTTTATTCAAAAAGGACACATCTTCACCAAAATACAATAATTTTTAACCAAATAGGTGAATTTTAAGCTAAAAAAGATTAATTTTTTATTGAAAAGATAAATTTTTGACAAAATCTGGAATAGCTACGTTTTCCGTAAAAAGAAATTTCTCAAACAAAAAAGAAAAACAAATCTTCAACAAAATATATTAATTTTTGACCAAAGATATGAATTTTCAACTAAGATTAATAATCTTAAAAAAATTAAGTTTCTAGAAAAAAGTTTCATATTCATCCACATAGTCGAATTATTAACCAAAGATATGATTTTTTAACCAAGGAGATCAAGGTTCTACCAAGAAAGACGAATAATCAACAAAAGCCATGAACTTTCAAAGAAATTGATGACCGTCAACTAAAAAGAATAAATTTTCAACCAAATAGTTGAATTTTTGACGAAAGGATATACATTTTTATCCGGAAATGGCAGAATCAATTTTTCAATTTAAACAAAAAAATCAGCTTCAAATGAAACGAATTTTCAACAAAATATTCAAATTTTCAACAACAGAGATGAATCTTCAACCAAAAAATTAATATTAAACGAAGTAGTTTAACTTTCTACCAAGTTGCTGAATTTTTAATAATGAAGATGATTTTTTCACAAAAGATTTATCCTTTCAACTTATATTTATAATTCAATTTGGAACTAAATAGTAGAATTTTCAACCACACAAAACTGAAAAAATATAAAAGTAGACTTTTCTACAAAAAAGAAATAATTTTAAAGCAAAAGTAGTTGAATTTTTTCATTAGTTTCTATCAATTCAGTTCACATTCAAGCGAAAAAGCGACAAAAAGATCATGTTTATTGAAAACAGGAGAAAAAATAAAAAATGTTAAGAAACGAAAAAGAGGCGAAATGGGAGAGAGCGTAAAGTTTGAAATATAAAAGTGATTTCCAAACTTATTAGGTTACTATTCAACTCTACCGTACCATCTTTCTCGAAATTCAGAAAATTTACAAACTTTCTTAAAATTTATCTTTATGGAACATCCTAAACTTTATCTAAATTCGTCATTTCCACTGACTCCCCCACCCCCCATCATGTTATCATTCCTAGTTTTTGCTCAAACGCCCCCTTGAAAGTGCTTTTAATTTATAATTAATTTATATATTTTGTAGGCTTTAGTGGCAAAGCAATTATTTTAAAAAATATAACAAATTAGAATTCCCTTTTGAGCGTCAAGAGAAATAATTTCAAAACTTAACCCAGGATTGAGGTGTATTCAGATAAGCTTATAACTAAAAATTTCGGAATTATATCACTGTTTGCGAGTTAGATCGTGAATGGAGTTGGAAATTTGGCCGATTCATTACACTCCAGAGCTCTATATGAATGTATGATGTTAAGGCACATGTATTGTATAGTTCGCACAACTACATATATTCCTGTATGTTGGAGAGGTCACTACCGGGTTACATTCACGTGCATCCTGGTTGCGGTCAGTTTGGCTGCATGGTCAGCGACATACGATACCTTTGGGAACATCCATATAGGCAATTGCTATTATATCACCATTTCTAGCACTATTCCGAGCTACGGTACTAAAATCACAATAAAAACATTTATATTTGCACATTACTAATATCTCATCTACAATCTACTTCTCATTTCAAAATTTAGTTCCCAAACCACCAACGTCGAGGGACTTAAGACCTTAACTCAATCTATAAATAAATATACTAATAAATAAATAATATAAATGCTTCATTGATATTCAGACAACCGCATTTTTAGTTTTTGCCTTTGAAACGTCCATTAATTACGTAATGATGATTTTTGCAATTTTAGACCCACTCTCCCCTATTGTAAGGATTCGTAAGACTTTATATATCTACAAATAATATGAAGAGTTCAATCAGATTTCAAGATATTTTACGGATTTCAAAAGATTCTGCAGTATTTCCACGGATTTCTAAAAATGTTGTGAATTTAAAAAAATTAAAAACGATTTTCGCGAATTACAAAGAATTTGAAGCAATTTTGAGAGATTCTTAGGAATTTTGAAATTTTTTACAAAATGCATGTAATTTAAAAGTATTCTAAAAGGTAACGAAGTATTTTAAAGAATTTTGAAGTATTTGAGCAGGATTTCGAAAATATCAATTTCAAAACATTTTAAAGGATTTTAAGAGATCTTGAAGGATTTCGACGGACTTTTAGGGATTTTGAGAAATTTAAAAAAATTAAGAACGATTTTTGCGGATTATAAAGAATTTAAAGGGATTTTGAGTGATTCTTAGGAATTTCGAAATATTTAAAGAGAAGTCATGCGATTTTAAATGATTTTAAGAGATAACGAAGTATTTCCATGAATACCGAAATCTTTTTATGAATTTTAAAGGATGTCAGGGGATCTTAAAGGAATTTTGAAGATTTGAAGGGATTTTGAAGATTTGAAGGGATTTAGTTGAATATAAAAGGAATTAAGAGATTTCAAAGTATTACGAAGGATTGCGAGAGATTTCACAGATTTCACATGATTTTTGAACATTTTATGAATTTGAAAAACTTGTTCAAATACAATTCAAATTTTAAGACCTTTTTCTGAATTTCAAGAGATATTCAAGACAGAGAAATTGAATTCAATTATTATTTACGAATTTCACAGGATTTTAGAGGATTTTAGGAGATACCAAAGTATTTTAAAATTTTTTGAAGGATGTCAGACGACTTGGATGGGAGGCCGAAAATCTGAAAGGATTTCATAAAATTTAACAACATTTCAAGAATTTGAAGAAATTATGCAGTACAATTTCAGAAAGGATATTAATTTTTCAAGGGCCTTTACAATATTTTAAGGGACTTCAAAAAGTTACTTCAAATTTCAGGAGATTTTACGGGATTTCAAAAGATTTTGAAGGATTTCAAAGTATTTTACAAGATTTTGAAATATTTCAAAATGACTGACAGGATTTGAAAGTATTTGAAACAATTTTGAAAAATACCGATGAATTCTAGCGAATTTTTAGGGTTTTCGAAGGACTTCAATAGGATTCCGAAGATTTAAAGAGATTTGGAGAGATTCTTAGGAATTTTAAAATATTTCAAAAAATGCATGGGATTTTAAAGTATTCAAAAAGCTACCTAAGTATTTTCACAAATTTTCAAGTATTTTAGTGGGATTTCAAAAATCTCAATTTTAAGAGATTTTAAAGGATTTCAAGAGATCTTGAAGGATTTCGACAAACCTTTAGGGATTCTGAGAAATTTAAAAAAATTAAGAACGATTTGCGCGGGTTAGAAAGAATTTAAAGGGATTTTGAGAGATTTTTAGGCATTATGAAATATTCCATAAAAATGCATGGGATTTTAAAGTATTCCAAAAGGTACCTAAGTATTTTCATAAATTTTGAAGTATTTTAGTGGGATTTCGAAAATCTCAATTTCAGAAGATTTTAAAGGATTTCAAGAAATCTTGAAGGATTTCGACGGACTTTTAGGGATTCTGAGAAATTTAAAAAAATTAAGAACGATTTGCGCGGGTTAGAAAGAATTTAAAGGGATTTTGAGAG
>JAABKJ010002929.1:0-26883 GCA_011634705.1 Andricus grossulariae
AATTTCGGTATCATTTTTGTTGCATATCAAAATGATGTTGATTTCGGTATCATTTTGAACAATTTTTTTTACTGTGTGGTAGGTCATGAAAGGTTCTTCCATAGCGTAATCGATGCGTCTCGAAGACGCGAACAAATATATCATATACATGACTGTTGTATACCCAACTTGAAATAGATTTCCTTGTATCAACAAGATAACAATATATTTTTTTAATTTAAATATCGGCACTGCTGGATAATAAGAGGTCATAGAAGGTTCGCCAATAGTTTATTCGACGAATCTCAAAGACGCAAACAAACATGTCAGATACTGTACTGTAGTATACCTAATATGAACAAAGTTTTTCTCATATAAACAGAATAAACCATTTTTTTAAACTTCATAAATCGGTACCGGGGAGTCATACAAGGTTCAACAGTAGGTTAATCGATGAATCTCGAAGATGCGAAAAAATACACATTTATGTATTTTGAATATCAACAAAGTTTTTTCCATATAAACAAGGTAAACATTTTTTTTAAGACTCTAAACTCAAAAAAAGAAACTACTTATAAATGGTCGATCTAGCTCAAAATCCTATCACACGGATATTTTTTGGAAATTGTATTTTCGAGCTCCTGGGGTCGAATTATATCGAAATATGTCAAAAAAGTAGATTTGATAATTTGGGTAATTTCAAACCTTTCTCTATGAGGAAGCAATTCTTAAAATTTCACTAATTACTAGTGACATTCTATACTGACAAGGATTATAAGTGTCGAAATTTCAATTTAAAATTGTTTTATTTCGTTTATAAAAGACTAGATGTTAAAAATATTACAATTTTAAGACATGATTAATTGGTCAGGGAAAAATTAAGTAATCTTGAAAATGAAGTTTTACGGCCCCACATATAACATTCTTGTCAGTAATTTATTTGTCTCGTATGTATTTCTATTTCTCTTCTTGTGCAGTTTCTTCCTCCTGATGATCATATTTATAGTTAAAATTTTCATTATTTTTTTAGAAAATTCAACAATTTTGTTAAAAAGTCATTTTTTCGCTTGAAAATTCAACTTTTTTTGTAGATAATTAATGTTCTTGATTGAAAATTCGTCTTTTTGATTCTAAAATTGATCTCTTATGGTAGAATTTTCGTATTATTTAGTTAAAAATGCAACTGTTTCAGTTTGAGTTGAAACCTTATTCATCCTCGGATGAAAATTTAACTATTGTGTTGAAAATTCGTTCGTTTTTTTGTTGTTGAAATATTAACTATCACATTTTTCTTTGAGAATTTATCTTTTTTTCAAAAATTCCATTTTTCGAGTTGGAAATTTAAATACTTGGTTTAAAGTGCAACTGTTTCTATTCGAAGTTTAAACTAAATTATTTATTTTTTTAAAAACTTTCTTGATAAAAAATTCTACTATTTGGTTGAAAATTCATCTTTGCAGGTTGAAAATTCAACTATATGGTTAAAAGTTAAACTATTTTGTTGAAAACTAGTCTCTTTTGCTTTAATGTTCAACTATTTGGTTATAAATTCAAGTTTTTGTTGAACATTATTTGTTGTTTGTTGTGAATTTAACTATTTTGGTTGTAAATTTAACTATTTTGGTTGAAAATTCAACTATTTCGTTGCAAATTCAACTATTTTGTTGAAAATGCACCTGTTTTGGCCGAGAATTAATTTTTTGTTAAAAATTCATATTTTGTTGTTAAAAATTCAAGTAAAATATTTTTTGATTGATAATTGAACTTTTTTCCTTACAGTTCGTCTTTTTGGTTTAAAAATTAATGTATTTTGGTGGACATTTCTTTTTTGTTTTTGCTAAAAATGCAACTATTTGGTTGAAAATTAATCTTTGATTGAGTATTCAACTATTTTGTTGAAATTACGTATTTTTTGGATGAATTAAACTGTTTTTGATTTAAAATGAAAATCTTTTTTGGTTGAAATATTAACTACTATATTGGCAATTCGCCTTTTTTGTTAAAAATTAATTTTTTAAACTAAAACGTAACTTCTTCATTTTTTGTTGGAAATTTAGCTCTTTTGGTAGAAAAATAATCTGTTTGGTTTGAAACTTCCTCTTTTTCGGTTGAAAATTTGACTGTTTTGTTGTAAATCTGTTTGTTTTTTTGCTGAGAATTATTTTTTTGTACTAAAAATTTAACTTTTCCATTTCTGGTAAAAGATTAATCTTTTTTAGTTGAAAATATTTGTTTGGAAATTCATGTGTTTTGTTGAAAATTTATATTTTTTGCTAGAACATTAATTTTCTTGATTGAAAATTTATTTTTTTGGTTTTAAAATTGATCTCTTTCGGTAGAAATTTAATCTTTTTTTTGGTAAAAATTCAACTGTTGTACTACTTTTTAGAAATAAATCTTCCGATGATATGAAAACTTCCCTCTATGAATCTATGTTAAAAATTACTGTTTTTAAGAGGATATCGTCTATACTTTTAATTTGTGAATAAAAAATCTCTGCCTCATTTTTATAACAATTTTTATAAATAAAGACCCTCAATAACCAGAAATGATTTTTTTTGAAAATTTTTTATTCATCTTTGGTACAAGATAGAACTGTTTACTATCGTAATATTCTCTCGTCCGATGAGCCACTATTTGTTTCTAACTTTATAAACAATATATTTTTTATAAATCCACGCTGCCTTGAATAATTTAAATTTTCTACGGAAAACTAGTAATTGAATTATAGTCCTTTGATCCATTGTAATTTAAAAAAACTCTTATTTTTCTTTGCATTGTGCAAACAATTAAAGGGCAATATTTTGAAACAGGAAACAGGCTAGGTCACGTTTATAATTTCAAAATGGGGCCTCCTTATTTTTTCAATATAGTTATACTAGCTGTGAATTCGATCTCGCATGTTTTCACTTTGTTTGTATTTACAATTTTATGGTGCTCATTTGATGAGCACTTTGCTTCCTCATTATAATCAATTAGCAAATATGTTTCCTTCCTTATAGTTGAGGCAACAAATTTTAAATAATAGAGAAACTAAAGTTTTAATTTTGATCAAATTTTGTATTTGAAATGTTAATTTTTCGAGCTGGAAAAGGGAAAGTTCTTTCGCACTTCCTTTCCCAGCTTTATGATTTCTTAAAAAATTGTAAGAATTATTTTATTTTAAAATTTATGATTAAAAAGTATTTTATATCCATGCATCAACTCTGAATTATGCAGATGAAAATTTTTTTCTGTTTAAAACATATTCTTCAAATATTATAAATGAGCATATCTTGCTTACTTTTCAATAAAGTGTATTAATATTATAGGCCAATCGATTTGCCTCGAAACAAGGAACCTTTTCCTTTCTTGCATTAATTTTTAGTTATGTTAATAAAAAACATTTTTTCAAATATTATGCTTTACCATAGCTTCCTTACTTTTCAATAAAATGTATTAATGTTATAGGTCAATCGTTTTGTCTCGAATCAACACACCTTTTGTATCCTCACACTAACTATAAATTATGTAAATGAAAATATTTTTACTACTATAAAAATTAGTTTTTCATATAATATAAATGACCATAACTTCCGTACTCTTTAATCAAATGAATTGATATTATAGGTCAATTGATTCGTCCCGAAAACAAGAAGTCTTATGCTCTTGCATGAGCTTTGAATTATGTCAATGAAAAAAGTTTTACTATGAAAAAGCTATTTTTAAAATATTTCAAAGTGTTAAACAAATGCAATAAATATTTTTAGAAATCCTTTGGTTAGTTTAAGGATATTAGTGGTAAAAATAAACCCTCCAAATTTCATCAATTTATCTGCAACCGGCTTCCAGTTATCGTCTTAAAAAAAAAGTGACATCCACACACACATACACACATGCGGACAATTACTTAGAACATTGTATTAGACATTTTTAAATTGAGGACCGTTTAATTAAATGAATTAAATTTTTTTCGAAATTATTACCATTACAAAGCTTTCTCTATGAGGAAGCAAAGTTTTACACAATCGCTGTATTTTCATAACCTTTTTTTAACTATTATATACAGTCTTTAATAAGTTTATATATTTCTAGCAAGCAATTAGTTATTTTTCACTATTGAATTAGGAAATAACTCGACTAATCGAATCAGTAATTTTTTACTAATTTTCGATGACTCACTTTTCGCTAATCAAATCTTCAAAATTTGACTAGTAATTAGTTAAGTTTAAAAATTTGGATTCGAAGCGGCAATAAAGTATCTCTTACCGAAAAAAGGCTATAAAATAAAAATAAATTTCTTTAGATTTTCAAGCTCATCCTTATATAAGGCTAATCATTTTCACAAAGTTTGCAAAATAATTTTAATTTTTTACAGAAAATTATAAAAAATGTAGTGCATGAAGAATTGAAGACCCTGAATATGTACAAAATGAGCTTCTTATTCTTTAAATAGAATTGAGAATGCTATATCATCGTGCCATTTTATTCAACATTCCTATTTTTCATGTTTTCCATTTTTAGAAACTTTTTAAAATTATTATATATAGTCTTAAGTAAATTTATTTGTTTGTATCAAGAAATTAGTGGCTTTCCACTATATTGAATTGGCAAATACCTCAACTAATCGAATTAGCGATTTTCTAGTAATTTTTAGTCGATCACTTTTCGCTAATCGAATCTGTAAAATTTCACTTGCAATGAATTAAATTTTATCAATTTTGATTTAATTGATTCAATTCATACTTATTCAAGCTGATGCTTATTCAAGGCAAATAATGTTTACAAGGTTTGTTGAAAACAGAATTCTATTCAAAAGTAGCACATGAAGACCCTGAATATGTATAATTAATTTCGAGCACATCGTTCCATTGTAATTTAAAGAATCCAGAAAGTTCTAATTTTTCCTATCTTTGTTAAAACAATTTGAAAAAAAAATTTTTTTATTGGAGACATGCGGCTTCATGTTTGCATTTTTGCAATATGACCTTATTGTTTCAACGGAATTGAGAAAGCTACACCATCGCTTTATTTTATCAAACTTTTATATTTTTCAAGTTTTCCATTTTTATAACCTTTTTTTAATTATTATATACTGTCTTAAGTAAATTTATATATTTTTCCAAGCAATTAATTACTTTCCACTATTGCATTAGGAAATAACTCGACTAAACGAATCAGTAATTTTCTACTAATCTTTGGTAATGTTATTTGTCCAAAGGATTTCGAATTTTTTTTTTATTCTGGGAGCTACACTGTTTCAAAATTTGGGGTCAAACTTTTTTTGTAATATCTCTGAACCTTTTCTTCGAATTGCATTCAAACTTATAGGCATCTTGTAAAATAAGGTGCTGTTTTAACATTTTTTTGTGTGAAAATTTTGAATTTTTTTTACTTTTATATTTTATATAAAACAGCATCCTATTATACAAAATGCCCATAAGTTTGATTATAATCCGAAACAAAGTGTCAAAAATATTACAGTTTAAAAAAAGTCGACCTCAAATTTCAAAATAGTGTAGCTCCTAGAATTTTCCAAATTTTTGAAAATCCCTAATTTATTTACCTTGTATTTATATTGCTTTCTTTTTTGCATTTGGTTTCTTATGAGGATTATATTTTTTGTTATAAATTGTATTTTATGTGAGATTATTTGTTTGAAAATTCAACAATTTTGATAAAATTAGACAAATTAATTTTAAGAGAATATTTAGAAAGATTTAGAACGATTTACAAAATTATCAAAAATGAATATGAAAAATTTTAAGGAAATTTTCTTTATTTGGCAGGATTTAAAAATTTTGTTGGGATAAATTCGAATAGATTTAAAAGATGTTTAGAAATTCTAAAAAAATTTGAAAAATAATTCAAAATTCAAAAAAATGTAAAACAACATGTAGGTGTTTGAAGATTTTGAAATAAAATTTTGAAGCATTTCAAGGATTTTTAAACTGTTTAAAATAAAAATAATTTAAGTTTTAATTTAAGAAGTTTTCAGTTTATAAACAAATGTAATCGTTCAATTTTTAATGTTTCTAGCGTAAAATGATATAATTTAAAAAAAATGTTAATTTAGTGATTGATTCTTTGATTTAGAGCATTGAAAATGATAACGTGTATTTATATTTTTGGAACTGAATCTGAATATTTGAACTCTACAATTTATAAAAGTTAAAAAATGTTTATTTGGTAGTTTAACTGCATTCAATTAAAAAATTTTCTGTTGAAAAGTGTTAGTAGCTTAAATTTTATAAGTGTAAATTATTGTGCAATTGAATACAACATTTTTTAATTCAAAAACTTTTAAACTTCAATTTTAAAATTCAAGAATTCCACTCTGAGTGCTTTAATTTTCAGCTCAGTTTCTATTACTTCAAATGAAAAATTTTTTATCTTCAGAGTTAGATTTTTTAATTTCATTGACCGTGAAAAATGTTTGCGAACCGGGTAATGACCGGGAATTTTTTCTTTAATCAAAACGGCCACTCTGAATTCATTCAAATTCTTTTAAATTTAACTTGAATTATTTTGAAGTCTTATGAATTCATCCTGAATTTGATACCCTTTGAGCGCGAAAAAAGTCCCCTATGAGCGTGGCAAAAAGTACCCTTTGGTCCCAATATTTTATCACATAGGGTCAACTGAACAAAATTTTGAAAAACAAAAACAGAATTCTGTTGCAAAGTAGTACATAAACATCCTGAATATGTATAATTAATTTTGTGTACATTCATTCATTCATTGTAATTTAAAGATTCTAGAAAATTCTTAATTTTCCTAACTTTGTTCAAAGAATTAGAAGGCAATGTTTCTCAATTGTGGCAGGCTGTGTCGCATTTAGAATTTCACAATATGACCTTATTATTTCAATAGAGTTACGAATGTAACATCATTACGTTATTTTTTTCAACTTTTCTATTTTTCAAGTTTTTACTTTTGATAACCTTTTTTAATTATAATATACAGTCCTAAGTATTAATTTGCATGAAGCAATTAGTTACTTGTCACTACTGATTTGGCAAACATCTCACCGAATTGAATTAATAATTTTCTACTGACTTTGGTGGCTCACTTTTCGCTAGTCGAATCTGTAAAATTGCACTAGTAATTATTTAAATGTTACCAATTTTGATTTAGAGAGAACTCAAAGTATCTTTTGTGTCAGAAGAAAACCTAGAAAATTCAAATCAACTTCTTTAATGATTCAATTCATACTTATTCAAGGCAAATAATTTTTAAAAAGTTTGCTTAATAATTGCAATTTTCTATGGAAAATAAGGAAAATATACAACTAAACAAAATTTGAGATTCGTAAGCAGAACTCTGTTGAAAAGCAGCGCATGAGGATCCTGAATATGCATAATTAATAAATATATTGATCCCATATTGATTTATTATAGTCTAAGATTGTAAAAAATTCTTATTTTTCTTAACCTTGTTTAAACTATCAGAAGGCAATATTTTCAAAATGGAAACAGACTAGATGACAATAACAACTTATGAATATGGCCTTCGTATTATTTCAATAGAGTTGAAAATGTTACACCATCTCGTCGTTTTATTAGGCTTTTCGATTTTTTACGTTTTCCATGTTCATATCTCTTTTAAAATTATTATATACAGTTCTAAATATTTTTTTTAACCAAGCAATTAGTTTTTCACTATTGAATTAGAAAATATTTCGGCTAGTCGAATTAGTAATTTTCTACTAATCTTTAGTGGTGCACTTTTCGCTAATTGAATCTAAAAAATTTCCCCAATTTTGTTTTAGAGAAAAAAAAGCTCAAAAACTAAAATATAAAGCATCGAGCTTTATTTTTTCATGTTCTGTAACCTGATTACAAATATATTGTAAAATGTTTATAAACAAACACAACTTTGGCATGAAATACAAAAAAATACTTATTCTATCTTAACATGTTCATTCATGTTTTTGGTTCAAAATTAAAATGTTTTTTTTTATTAAAATATCAGCTATTACATTTTTTATTGAGAAATCATATTTTTTGGTTGAAAATTCAATTACTTAGTTACAAGTGGAACTACTTTGTCACAAATTCATTTTTTGGTTGATGATTTATCATTTTAGTTGAAACCCTTTTTTTCATTCAAAATTTAACTAATTTGTTGAATTCAATTATTTGGTTGGAAATTCGTCTTTTTTTGTTGTAAAATATTAATCTTCTTCACGAATAATTCATCTTTTTGCTTGAAAATTCATGTCTTTGGTTCAAAACTTAATTATTAGGTTGGAAATTCTTTTACAAATTCAAATATTTGGTTGAAAATTTATGTACTATTGTACTTTGTTAAAAATTAATCTCATTTGGTATACAATCCGTCTTGATACATCATTTTAGTTAAACATTAATTTTTTGTACTTTTTCTATTTTTGGTTAAAAATGTAACTGTTTTGTTGAGAATTCATGTTTTTTGTTTGTTTAAAATTGATTTTTTTTTCGTTAAAAATTCCGTGCTTTTTTTAATTCATGTATTTTGTTCAAAATTTATCTTTTTTGGTAGAAAAGTAATCTTTCAGGTTTGAAATTTAAAACTATTTGGTTGAAGGTTCATAATTTTAGTTGAAAATTAATTTTTTTACTGTATAGTTAACTATTATATTTCTGCTGAAGAATTTATTTTTCTAACATTTTAACTTTTCCGCGTTTGATTTAAAATTGATATTTTTAGTTGAAAATTCAGTATTTTTTAAAATTCATATATGTTGTTAAAATTTCGTCTTTTTGGTTTTCAAATTTATCTCTTTTGGTTTTTATTTTTTTTTTTGAAATACAACTACTTGGTTAAAAATTGAACTACATTGTTCAAAAGTAATATTTTTGTTTAAAAATTCAACTGTCTTCTAAAAATTTGTCTGTTTTGCTTGAGAAGTAAACTATTTGTTTGAAAGTTAATTTTCTAAGTGAAAATTTAACTATTTTATTTTTGATTGAAAATTTATGTTTTTTGGTTCAAAATTCATTTATTTTGTTGAAAAATTGTCTTTTTTGCTAGAAAATTAATTCTTGGTGTTGAAGATTCAACTATTTATTTGAAGGTTCATCATTTTACTCGAAATATTTGAATTTTCAATCAAAAAAGATTTTCAGAAAAAAAAAATAGAAAAAAAATTGTTTTCAACCAAATAGTTTGATTAATAAAATAGTCAAATTTTGAATAAATTTCTTACATTTTTTATCAAATAGTTCAATTTTCAAGCCAAAAAGACGAATTTTCTGGAAGACAGTTGAATTTTCAGCAAAAAAGTTCATTTTTAGCCAAGAAAGATGATTTTTCCATTAGAAAAAAATGAAATTTCGACCAAAAAATATGACTTTAACAAAATAGTTGAATTTTTATCAAAATAATTAAATTTTTAACCAAATAGTTGAATTTTTAACCCTAAAAGTTGAATTTCTATCAAAAAAGTTTATTTTCCACCACAAAGAAATATAACTTTTCTACTATAAAAGATGAATTTTAAACAAAATGAAAATTTTTCAACAGAACAGTCAAATTTTTTACCAAATAAGATGATAATAACAAAATAGTCGAATTCTCGAAAAAAAAATTCAATAAGCTGAATTTTTATCCTGCAAAGCTGATTTTTTAACCAAAAAGATTAATATTCTACCAAAAGATGGATTTTCAACTATGTAGTAAAATTTTTAACTAAAAAAGATAGGTTTTTAACCAAAAATGAAATGGCTAAGTTTTCAATTTAAAAAGTTAATTTCCAACATGAAATATGGCTGATTAAATTTTTACCGAAATAGTTGAATTTTTAAGCCTAAAAACTGAATTTCCAACGAAAATTTACATCTTTCACCAAGAAATATGAATGTTTAACTAAGAAAGATGACTTTTCTACCATAAAAGATCAAATTTCAATCCAAAAGGTAAAATTTTCAACAAAATATTAAAATTTTCGACAAAAAAAAAAGCAATAAAACAGTTGAATTTTCAACTAAGAAAGGTACGTTTGCAATCAAAAATGTTATAGCTAAATTTTAAGTTGATAAAGTTAATTTTCAAAAAGAAAATTGTTTTCAAGTAGTTTCATTCCAAGAAAAAATAGGAATTTCTAACAAAATAGTTGAATCCTTAACCAAATAGATAAATTTTCAACAAGGAAGATTAATTTCGCACCCAAAAAAAAACTAATTTTCAACAAAATACATGAATTTTCGAACAAATAGTTGAAGTTTCAACCTATGAAGTATAAATTTTCCACCAAAAATATGAAAAGATTAAAAATAAAAAGATTTATTTGCAAATTGGAACCTTGCCCTTGGAATTTTTAAATGAAAAGTGAAAAACTCAAAATAAAAATTTCCATTCTGGTATTTTTTTTGTTGAGTGAATGACTGATTTTGGCGCCAAATTTGAATTATCATTAATTTGTTTACTATCATGAATATGTTTAGAAAAAAACATAAAATACGGAAATTACTTATATAATAAAAAAAAATTGTGATGTAAGTACCTCCTCAATATGAGTATTAGATATATGAATAAATTATTTTATTCTAAATTGAGTTGATAATTTTTTTAATACAAGATAATTTAAAATAATTTGCATTTTAAGGATTGTCCAACAAAATCTTATATTTTTCAAAATTCGATTATCGCAAGGAAAGTTTAAGATAGATTTGTATATAAGAATACGCATGATGTATGTTTATTAGAAATATTTTTTATTATTATAAGTTGTATAATTATTATATCGCAAAATAACGCACTTTTAAAATAAGGAACAGAAAATATTAAAATATGTGGAAACTCATTTCTTACTGTCTATATATTCATTTATCTAAATCTACTTTTAAGCAATTTAAACTTCTCTCTGAAATCCCCCCCCCTCCATAGTTTTTTGGAACGATTAAATAAGTGTTCATCAAAAGCGGAAAATATTGACAAGAGGATAGGATTAATATGCCGTTTCTTTGTTATCAAATAATAGTATTGATAACAAATTATGATTTAACAGTTATAATTGTTTTGATTACACTTACGTGTTTTTAAGGCGCGCTTTTTGCATAGAACAATCATGTATGATTCCATCACAATCTAATGAGCTTTATCTAATGAGTTTTACTAAAGAACAAGCTTAAGCCCAAATAAACCAAAACCTCAATCTAAACACATCTGATCAGGACTTTTCTGACTTAGTAATTCGCTTTTTTAGGGTTGAGTTTTAGGTTTTTTAGGGTTAGGCCTGTTCTTCAGCAAAAATATTCGAATCTCCCGCATCCCAGCGTGTATTGTGCCCATACACGTGCCCGTGCCTCTGTTTTTGGGTGAAAATGGTCATAGTCTAGAGCAAATGTAGAGTGCACTCGGACCCCGATTTAGTAACCCCCGGTTTGGATATTCCTAGAATCGCTGGCCCACGCAGTTTCTCAGCGCGTAGGGCGAGAGGCAGTTGCGACTCTCGCCTTGAAAGGACCGCAGTGCGCGAGTACTCAGTCGAGTATATTCAGCAATAATATGCATTTCAATTGGAAACGGTTCAGGCAGCCCTGACTATTCAAGTTTCGAGTCTCCCGATTTAGTAATAAGGTTATTTACAGGCAACTCCCGACACTGTTACTAAATCGGGGTCCGAGTGTTCATCTATCTATATGTTTAACGGTAGTTAAAAAAACGTAAATGATTTGAGAACTTTTTAAGAGTTTCTGTGTTCATCTAGAATCGACGTTCGAAATTTTGCCGACCCTAAAAAGTTGCTGACCTAGGCAGCGGTCTACGTTGCCCGTTCGTTACACTCGCCCCTGTCCCAAATGCAACAGTATGTGGTTGTTGATTTCCATATTTTTGTTGCCATTCTTCGTATGGTTTTTGGTAAGTTTCTTGCCATTCTGCGTATTTTTTATTGTATTCTTGGGTTTCTTTATCGTATTGTTTCTTTTGTTGATTATAAAGTCTCAATTGACGTGCGTTCCTAACTTTTCTTCCAATCTTCCGTTTGACCTCTTTAACCCTATAGGCTTGATTGTGTTGCCAACCGAGAGAACTTCTCCACGTCTTGTAGGCTCGAAATTTTAAAGGATATTTTTGAGGTTTAGATTTAGAAGAAGGTGGAGCTGTATTTCCTGCTGCAAAAAAAAACCAATACATATTCAGTTATTCATGAATTCTTAAAGCTGAAAAATAATTTCGAACGAATTACATAATATGACTGTACCCTGTATATTATACAGGATACTGAGTCTTCCTCCTATTCCACTGCCCCCCCTTCAGATTCCCCTTTTCCCCCTATTCTCGACAAACTTCCCCCTCTTCCCTTTAAATATACGATATTTGAAAATAAAATAGTTTGTTTTACATCTACAAAATTATGTTATTCAAAGCTAGAATATGCTACCGCTAGTAGTGAAAAGCTTTTTTTTTAACAGAATTATCTATTATAATTAATTTTACTTTTTTAAATTTGACTAGATTAAAATTAAACTATTCCTGATTTAAATCAATCTTCAAAGCGTAAAATATTTCTGTTCTTGAATCTGTACAAAATTAATATTTTTTAATTAACTATAATAAAGTAAGGTGTTCAGTCTGAGCACATTGAAGATTCTTTAATTTAGATTGGAATAACGAAGATTTCAAAACGTCTCGAGAAAGAATCTGGAAGAGATGAAGATTGCAGATTTTACCAATTTTAATGGAAAAATTAATGAAAATAGTTTTATTTTGCTGTATTTTGATAATAAACGATTTTGTGATATTATTAAAGGAGTTTTTGTGCAATAAGAAAATGTGGGGTCGGATACGACCCCACCTGGTCTTCTGGGCCTCTGATCCCCACCTGGTACTAGAAGTGTTAAAATTAGAATACACTACCGGTGGTAGTGAAAGTTTTTTTTTTAACTTACAGAATTATCTATTATAATTAATTTTACCTTTTTAAGTTTATCTAGCTCGAAATTAAATGTACGGAGGTCAGTCTGTCCACATTGAAGATTCTTTAGTTTAAATTTGAATAAAGAAGATTTCAAAACGTCTCGAAAAATAATCTTTAAGATATTAAGACAATTTTTTTTATTTTCCAGGCTTTTAACATTTTTTAAGAAAACCTAATCATTTCAAAGCATATATAGAAGTTTCAGAAGTTTCGAAAAAAAATCTCAAATAATTTAATTGTTGAGAACATTTTGAAAAAAATTTAAACAAAATGTCGATTTTTGAAGATTTTGAAAAAAGCTTTTTAAGAATTTTGATAGTTTCTGTGAGAAAAACAATTTGTTTGTAAGATTCCTGGGAAAATTTCAAATGATTTTTTTTTTACTGAAAAATTAATTTTAAAAGTAAATTCAAAAAGATTCTCAAACTTTGCAAATGATTTCCTAACATTTTGAAAAAGAATGTAAAAGATTTTGAAGCAACATTCTTCAATTTTGTATGATCACAAAATTTTAGACAACATTCAAGTAAGTTTAAGAGATATAAAAAAGTTTTAAAACATACAAAAATAATTTTAAACTTGTATAAAGATTTCGAAAAAAGTTAAACAGAATGAAAATTTTCGAAGGTTTTGAAAAACGAAACTCTTTAAGAATTTTGAATATTTTCAAGAGAACAACGATTTTTTTTAGATTGCTGGGGAAATTTCGAACAAATTTCTTTGGCTGAATAATTAATTTTAAAATTAAATTGATAAAATGTCAAATGATTTCCTAAACTTTTGAAAAACAATGTAGAAGATTTTAAAGCAAAATTTTTCAATTTTGTAAGAATAAAAATTTTTAGAAAAAATGTAAGTAAGTTTGAGAGATATTTGGAACATTTAAAAAGGTACACAAATAATTTAAAACTTCTTTAAAGATTTAAAAAACTGTTATACAAAAAAAAATGTCGAAAATTTTAACAAATTTTTAACAAAATAAAAATTTTTGAAGAGTTTGAAAAAATTAAAACAAAACAATAATTTTTTAAGATTACGAAAAACAAAACTTTTTAAGAATTTTTAATATTTGCAAGAGAACAACGATTTTGTTCAGATTCCTAGGAAAAATTCGAATGCATTTTTTGCTGTAAAATTAATTTAAAAGATTAAAAATGTTTTCCTAAAATATCAAAAACCAATGTAGAAGGTTTAAAAGCAAACGTCTTCAATTTTATGAGATTACCAAATTTTAGAACAAATTCAAGTAAGTTTAAGAGATATTTAAAAGTTTGAAAAAGATACCAAAAAAATTCAAACTTGCGTAAAAATGTCAAAAAATTAAAAACAAACTGTAAATTTTCGAAGATATCGAAAAAAGAAACTTTTTAAGAATTACGGCTGTTTTTGAGAGAATAACAATTTGTTTTCAAAATTCCTAGGAAAACTTTAAATGCTTCTTTTTGCTGAAAAATCAGTTTTAAAAGTAAATTCAAAAAGATTCTTAAAGTTGACAAATGATTTCCTCAAATTTTGAAAAAGAATGTAGAAGATTTTAAAGGAACATTCTTCAATTTTGTATGACCACAACATTTTAGACAGAATTCAAGTAAATTTAAGAGATATATAAAAGTTTTAAAAATATAAAAAAATAATTTCAAGCTTGTTTAAAGATTTCAAAAAATTTTAACAGAATTAAAATTTTCGAAGGTTTTGAAAAACAAAACTCTTTAAGAATTTTGAATATTTTCAAGAGAAAAACGATTTTTTTAGATTGCTGGGGCAATTTCGAACAAATCTCTTTGGCTGAATAATTAATTTTAAAATTAAACTGATAAAATGTCAGATGATTGCCTAAAATTTCGAAAAACAATGTAGAAGATTTTAAAGCCAAATTTTTTAATTTTGTAAGATTAAAAAATGTTAGAAAAAATGTAAGTAAGTTTCAGAGATATTTGGAAGGTTTAAAAAGGTACAAAAATAATGTTAAACTTTTTTAAATATTTCAAAAAAATTTTTGCAAAAAAAATTTCGGAGATTTTGAAAACTTTTTAGAAAATAACAATTTTCGAAGAGTTTGAAAAAATTAAAACAAAACAACAATTTTTGAAGATTACAAAAAACAAAACTTTTTAAGAATTTTGAATATTTTCAAGAGAACAACGATTTTGTTCAGATTCCTAGGAAAAATTCGAATGCATTTTTTGCTGTAAAATTAATTTAAAAGATTCCAAATGTTTTCCTAAAATATCAAAAACCAATGTAGAAGGTTTAAAAGCAAACTTCTTCAATTTTGTGAGAATACACAATTTTATAAAAAATTCAAGTAAGTTTGAGAGATATTTAAAAGTTTTAAAAAGATACAACAAAAATTTCAAACTTGCGTAAAAATGTCAAAAAATTAAAAACAAACTGTATATTTTCGAAGATTTCGAAAAAAGAAACTTTTTAAGAATTTTTGAATATTTTCAAGAGAACAACGATTTTTTTTGAGATTCCTGGGAAAATTTCGAATGAATTTTTTTGGCTGCAAAATTAATTTTAAAATTAGAAGATTTCAAATGATATCCTAAAATTTCGGAAAACAATGTAGAAGATTTTAAAGCATAATTTGTAAATTTTTTAAGAATAAAAAATGTTAGAAAAAAATTTAATTAAGTTCAAGAGATATTTAGAAGTTTTAAAATGTTACAAAAATAATTTTAAACTTGTGTAAAGATGTCAAAAATTTAAAAACAAACTGCAAATTTTCGAAGATTTCGAAAAATGAAACTTTTTGAGAATTTTTGAATATTTTCAAGAGAACAACGATTTTTTTTGAGATTCCTGGGAAAATTTCGAATGCATTTTTTTGGCTGCAAAATTAATTTTAAAATTAAAAGATTTCAAATGATTTCCTAAAATTTCGGAAAACAATGTAGAAAATTTTAAAGCATAATTTTTCAATTTTTTAGTATTATAAAATTTTAGAAAAAAATTTTAATAAGCTTAAGAGATATTTAGAATTTAAAATCTTTAAATAATCATCTCTTTTGGTAGAAATATAATCTTTTTTGATTAAAAATGTAACTGTTTGGTTGAAAATAATCTATTTCGGTTGATGATTCAACTATTTCGTTAATAATTCATCTTTTTGGATGAGTTCAACCGTTTTTTATTTCAAATTAATATCTTTTTTGGTTGTAAATTCAACTTTTTGGTTAGTGATTAAGTTTTCTGTTGAAATTTTGGTTTGACGTATCTGAAATCTTCAAAAATATTTTTAAATTTTGTCAGAATTAAAAAAAAAATAAATTTGTATAATCTTTAAAACAAGTTAACAAAGAAACTTAAAAAATAAATATTCATTCCAAATTTTTATTGAATCCAATTTCTTTTCCCCTTCTTCAAATAAAAAAAAATACACGCGCGCTTAGCCCGCGATTGATGTTGCTGGTTAACTTAAATTAATTAAAAGTGAATTAAATAAAAATCAACAGAAAAAAATCGAGACAAACGGAAATCAACAGAACAATGTACATTTGTTAAAAAAATATCAAAAACTCTTTCGATGTAATAGAGTCAAGTTTTAAGGTGCAGTAGTGCATTTGAGGCAAACGCATGGGATCAAGAATGTTCCTAAGGAATACAAATTTCTAGAAAATAAATTTTTTTCAACAACAATGATATTATTCTACTTACTGATAGAATTATAGAGCACCACAAAGGTAAAAATAAAAAACATCAGAGATTGTTTCATTTTGTCTAGAGAGATCAAACTGACTTTTAGAATTTCGTAAATGATGACTACAGTTGTGTTAAAGAACGGAAGAAATTTATTTCTCCATGCAAGAAATTTAATCGAGATATGAAAAGAAATAACCCCCTGGTTATTTTAAGCCAAGAAAGAAAAAATGGTACTAAGCGTTTTTGAGATTTTGTTTTTCATTTTTAGCAATTAAAAATCTCATTTTTCTCGAAATTGACGCAAAATATGAATAGCAGTTCGTAGTTTAAAATTGTATTCCTCCCTGAAGTCTATAAAATTATACCCTTACAAGATGTTTATGTTGTATAATTCAACAAATTTTTCCAAACGGATAGAAAAAATTAAGAAAAATCGACTAAGATAGCATTTAGTTTAAAGAATTTGAACATTTTATTTTTAAAAACGATTGTTTTTAGTTCACTAACTATGTAAAGAACATGTTCCATGATATTATTAAGGTTTCTGAGCTTCAAACTGAAGAAAAATTGGTTTTTATCTCTAAAATTGAAGAAATATAATTTTTAACGATTCAAAATCTCATTTTTTTCGAAAACGAAACAAAATAGGAATGGCGATTCATGGTTTAGAATTGTTCCCTTTCCTGAAATCTATTAAAAAAATTATCCTTACCAGATGTATATCTTGTGTATTTTAAAACAAATTTTCAAGAACAAAAATCAAATATCTATCAAAGCTAAATCTATTTTATATTATTTTTGAAAATATGGGTTAAAATAAACAAGATATACATCTTGTAAGGGTATATTTTCATAGATTTCAGGAAGGGGGGCAATTTTAAACTATAAAATTGCTATTCTCAACTTGCTTCGTTTTCGAGAAAAATGAGATTTTGAATCGTTGAAAATTATACTTCTTCAATTTTAGAGATAAAAACCAATTTTCCTTCAGTTTGAAGCTCAGGAAGCTTAATAATTTCATGGAACATGTTCTTTACATAGTCAGTGAACTAAAAACAAACGTTTTTGTAAATAAAATGTTGAAGTTCTTGAAACTAAATGCTACTTTAGTCTATTTTTACTTATTCCTTATATTTTTTTGGAAAAATTTGTTGAATCAACCAAGAGAAACATCTGGTAAGTGTATAATTTTACAGATTTTAGGAAGTGAAACAATTTTTAAGTATGAACTGCTATTCCTATCTTGCTTTGTTTTCGAGAAAAATGAGATTATTAATTGTTAAAAATAAAAAATCTTTTTTCTTGAAAACACTTAGTGCAATTTTTTTCTTTCTTGGCTTAAAATAACCGGGGGCATCCTCGAACCATGTGCAAGAGAAAAACTGGATGCTGACAAAATTGATGATGACAAAAAAAATTTTAATGAATAGTTAACTCTACCCGCAGTACAAATTACTATTCTCAATAATTTACTATAAATTATATTAATCATTAAAAATATTTTGTGACCTACTGTCTAAATCTGAATACTGCTGTGAAGATTTAGAAGAAGGTGGAACTGCATTCACTTCTGCAAACAAAACAAATTCATATTCAATTGTTCACGAGTTCTTATAGATCAAAAATAATTTCAAACGAATTACATAATATGACTATGTACTCTGTATATTATACAGGGTACAGAGTCTTCCTCCTATTCCCCTGCCGTGCCCCTTTTTAAGATTCCCCCTTTTCCCCCTATTCTCGACAAATTTCCCCCTCTTCCCTTTAAATATACGATATTTGAAAATACAATTGTTTGTTTTTCATCTACAAAAAATTACTTTATTTAACCCTCCTAGTACCAGGTGGGGTCGGATCCGACCCTATGTTTCATTAATTCTAGTCTAGCGCATGCATGGGAAGGAGGAACGTCTCTTCCGCTCTAGCCATCAGAGAAGCTACGTACTTCCGGTGCATGAAATGTCATCGACAAGTGTGTGGGCAACGCAAAAAAATATTGTGTCCCGAATATGCTTCTCAAAAAGAAGAAGATACTTTACAGATAAACGAAAATATTTCAAATGGTTCTTTACTAGTGTTTCTTATTGTTTACCAAATTATGCAAATTTGCTTTATTTTTTGTCTTTTTGACATTAGTTATAGATGTTACCATGATCATGAGTGGTTAACACATTGTAAGTAGAACATTCATGGAACATAAATAAAATAACATTAAGCATTAATGGAAAAATTAATAAAAAGAGTTTTATTTTGCTGTATTTTGATAATGAACGGTTTTGTGATATTATTAAAGGAGTTTTTGTGCAATAAAAAAATGTGGGGTCGGAAACGACCTCACCTGGTCTTCTGGGCCTTTGATCCCCACCTGGTACTAGAAGTGTTAAAATTAGAATACGCTACCGGTAGTAGTGAAAGCTTTTTTTTTAACTTTTAGAATTATCTATTATAATTAATTTTACCTTTTTTAATTTATCTATCTCGAACTTAAACGTAAGGAGGTCAGTCTGTCCCCATTGAAGATTCTTTATTTTAAATTGGAATAAAGAAGATTTCAAAACGTCTCGAAAAATAATCTTAAAGATATTAAGACAATTTTTTTTCTTTTATACGCTTTTAAATTTTTTGAAGAAAACTGAATCATTTCTAAGAATATTAATAAGTTTTAGAAGTTTCGAAAAAAATCTCAAATAATTTAAATGTTGAGAACATTTCAAAAAAATGTTTAATAAAATGTAGATCTGAAGATTTTGAAAAAAGCTTTTTCAGAATTTTGAAAGTTTCTGCGAGAACAACATTTTGTTTGTAAGATTCCTGGGAAAATTTCTTATGATTTTTTTTTTCTGAAAAATCAATTTTAAAAATAAATTGAACAAGATTCTCAAAGATTACAAATGATTTCCCAAAATTTTGAAAAATAATGTAGAAGATTTTAAAGCAACATTCTTCAATTTTGTATGATTACAAAATTTTAGAAAAAATTCCAGTTAGTTTAAGAGATATTCAGAAATTAAAAAAAATTAACAAATAATTTAAAATTTTTTCAAAGATTGCAAAAATTTTAAACAAAATGAAAATTTTTGAACATTTCGAAAAAAGAAGCTTTTTCAGAATTTTGAATCTTTTCAAGACAAAACGTTTTATTTGTAGATTCATGGGAAAAATTCAAATGAATTTTTTCTGCTGCAAAATTAATTTAAAAAAAAGTTTAAAAGATTTAAATAGATTTCCTAAAATTTCGAAAAATAATGTATATGATTTTAAAGCAAAAATTTTTTAATTTTATAAGATTACAAAATTTTACTAAAAATTCAAGTAAATTTATGAGATATTTAGAAGTTTAAAAAAATACAAAAATAATTTATTACTTGTTTGAAGACTTCAAAAAATTTTAAACAAAAAGAAAATTTTCGAAGATGTTTAAAAAATAAGCTTTTTAACAATTTTGAATATTTTCAAGAGAAAACGTTTTTTTTTCTTCAGATTTCTGTCAAAATTTCAAATAGATTTTTTTTACTGCAAAATTAATTTTAAAAGATTTCAAATGATTTCTTAAAATTTCGAAAAACAATGTAGAAGATGTTAAAGTAAAATTTTTCAATTATGTAAGATCACAAAATTGTAGAAAAAATTCAAGTAAGCTTAAGAGATATTAAGATGTTTTAAACAAATACGAAAATAATTTAAAACTTCTATAAAGTTTTAAAAAAAATTAAAATGAAATGTACATTTGTAAAGATTTAAAAAAAAACTTTTTAAGAATTTTGAATATTTTCAAGAGAACAACGATTTTTTCAGATTCCTGGGAAAATTTCGAATGTATTTTTTTGCTTCAAAATTAAATATAAAGGATTTCAAATTATTTACTAAAATTTCGAAAAACAATGTCGAAGACTTTATAGCAAAATTTTCCAATTTTGTAAGATTACAAAATTAAAGAAAAAATTCAAGTAATTTCAAGCTATATTTAGAAGTTAAAAAAAACGTAAAAATAATTTAAAAATTGTTTGAAGAACTAAAAAAATTAAAACCAAATGCAAATTTTCGAAGATTTGGAAAAAAGAAACTTTTTAAGAATTTTTGATATTTTCAAGAAAGCAACGATTTTTTCAAATTCTTGGGAAAATTTTGAATGAATTTTTTTCTTGCCGCAAAATCAATTTAAAATTAAATTTAAAAGACTTCAAATGATTTCCTAAAATTTCGAGAAACAATGTAGAATATTTTGAAGCAAAATTTTTTAATTCTTTTGTAATATTACAAAATGTTAGAAAAAATTCAAGTAAGTTTAAGAGATATTTAGAAGGTATAAAAAAATAAAAAAATAATTTGAAACTTGTTTAAAGATCTTAAAGGATTAACAGCAAAATGTAAATTTTCGAAGATTTCGAAAAACGAAACTTTTTAAGGATTTTTAATATCTTCAAGAGAACGATTTTTTCAGATTTCTGGGAAAATTTCGAAAGCATTTTTTTTGCAACAAAGTCAATTTTAAAATTAAATTTAGAACGTTTCAAATGATTTCCTAAACTTTCGAAAAACAATGTAGAAGATTTTAACGCAAAATTTTTCAATTTTTCAAGGTTTCCAAATGTTAGAAAAACTTCAAGTAAGTAATAAATAAAAAAAATGTTATTGCAATATAATATTAAATAATTTTATAAATACAAAATTTTTAATTGTTTGAATTCGGGAATTTTCTAATTCGGATATTTTATAATTCGGAAATTTTATGCCGGGAATTTTATTATTCGGTATTTTCCAATTTGGGCATTTTACAGTGTCGGGAATTTTATTTTTTTGGGATTTTTCAGTCGTCCCATAATTTGTTTGTTTTTTCATTTGTACATTTTTAATTATATTTATTATTTCATTTATCATTATATATTATTATAATATATCATTTATTAGTTTTAATAATTCATGAATTAATTAATTTAGAATCGTTTCGGTGAAGGATTTAACTATTTCGTTAACAATTCATCTTTTTGGATGTTTTGGAACCGTTTTTGATTTAAAATTAAAATCTTTTTTGCATGAAAATTCAACTTTTTGGTTGAAGATGAACTTGTCTGTTTAAATTTTGATTTGATGTATCTGAAATCTTCAAAAATATTTTTAAATTTTCTCAAAAATCTTAGGTAAATTAAATTTTTATAGTCTTCAAAACAAGTAAACAAATAAATTCAAAACATAAATATCTATTTCAAATTTTTATTTTATTAAAAATTGTTTTTCGCTTAAATCGAAAAAGCATACGATTAATGTTGCTTGTTGCCCTAAATTAATTGATATTAATTGAAAGTGAATAAAATATAATTCAACAGAAAAGAATCGAGATAAATGAAAATCAACAAAATTTAAAATTATTTTTAAACTAAAATAAGCTTAAATACACGTGAATTCTACTTATTATGGTTCTTAAATGAACAATGAACACCTGTTTAAAAACGGCTAATAACAGAAACTTTTTTAATTTATCGAAATTGTTGAAATGCAGTAGTGCATTTGAGGCACACGCATGGGATCAAGAATATTCCTGAGAAAACAAATTTTTCAAAAATAAATTTTTTTTTTAACAACAATGATATTATTCTACTCACCAATAAAATTATAGAGCACCACAAAGGTAAAAATAAAAATTATCAGAGATAATTTCATTTGGTCCAGAGAGATAAAACTGACTTTTCGAATTTCGTAAATGATGACTGGTTAATGATAATGAAAACCCTTCCTTATATACAGCTGTATGTTTGTATGGCTATGCATTCTATTTAACACAGCTTGAAGAAATTTAATCTATATATGAAAAGAAACAAGTGTGACTGATAAGAAGAATATATTTTGAGCATTATTTACTTATTTGGAAATCGACAGAGTTTAAGATACGTACCTTAAGGCCATGTGACGAGTGGGTCACGTGTCGGAATCCTACCTTACCGACACTTTTTTTTATTTGTAAACTTATTTTCACATGAATAGCCATATCGAGTTGAAAATTTGGGATAATAAATCAGAAGCCCTAAGAAACGCAACTCTGGTCCTAAACTTTTATAATTATGAAAAAAGCAAAAAAAAAATATTTACAAAAAAAAACTTTTTTCATAATTATAAAAATTTAGGATCAGAGCCGAGTTTCTTAGTGCTTCTTATTTATTATCTCAAATTTTCAACTTGATGTGGCTATTCGTGTGAAAATATGATTACAAATAAAAAAAGTGCTGGTAAGGTAGGAAGCCGGTCACGTGACCCACTCGTTACATGACCTTAAGATTGTTTCGTAAAAACATTGAAAGCAGTCAAATAATGGATTTTAGCGACATTTTTTAAATAAAGATATTCAAATGAATAGTTAAGTCTTCCCGCGGGGAGGTTACTATTCTCAATAATTTATTATAAATTATATTAAACATTAACATTTTTCGTGACCTTGCTTAGCATACTTCGCCCTACTCTCTAAATGTAAATAATGCTGTGAAGTGCTATGGATGTATTCACTATAGGTGTATTTATTTGTTTTTATTTGATGAGCATTTTGCTTCCTCATAGATATCTTAGTATCTGTAGTATTTTATTTTATTTAAAGAATTATTAATTTTGTGAAAAAATTCTTCTATTCAATTTTTAATTATTTTGTTTAAAGGCGTGGCCGCTCAGATTTTCAATATGGCGACCGTCGACCAAAAAAAGAAAAAAATTTCAATTTTTTTTTCGCTTCGCAAATTTTACTTTCGCCCCGGTAATTTTAGTTTCGCCCCGCAAATTTTAATTTCGCCCCGCAAATGCGGTTTACGGGAAATATATGCTACTTTCGCCCCTATTTTCAGGGGCGAAAGGTGCCTATTTTGGTCAAGTGTGGAATAAAATTAATTTATTTCCTGAAAGAGGGAGGCTTTTCTCTAACAGGGGATTTATTTAACCTTTTTTTTTTTACTCTTTAAGTCGCTATTGATTGATCAACAATGGTCGTCAAAAGTTTGTCAATAGGTCAATCTACACGTCTCGAGGACGCGAACTTTTACATAAAATACAATACTCTTATATTCGCATTGAAAAAAGTCCTCTTAAAAGCAAAGTATATAATTTTGTCTAGAAATTTAAAAACGATATTGGTAATTTATGGGAGGTTATGAAAGATTCTTCAGTTGGGCAATCGAGGCTTCTCGAAGACGCGAATACATATATACATAATGTATTCCCAATACTAAAAAAGTTTTCCTCATATCAACGAGATAAACAACATATTTTTTTAATTTATATATCAGTATTGCTAGATGATGGTATTCCTAATATGAACAAAATTTTTCTCATATAGAAAGAATACACCATTTTTATTTTCTGAAAATTGGGGTCATTGCAAACCTCCCTCTATGAGAAAGCAATTAGTAAAAATCTCACTAATTACTAGTGAAATTCTGTACTGTCAAGAATCATCAACGTTGAAATGTTTAAATTTAAATTTATAATTTTATTTCTGTTTATAAAAAATTAGATTCTAAAAATATTACAAGATTAAGATTCCGATGTTTGATTATTAATGATCAGAGAAAATGAAAAATTGGTCGGAAAAAAATTAGGTAATTTTTAAAATGAAGTCTTGCTGCCAATCTGATATAATATTCTTGCCAGTAATTTATTTCTCCTCTATTTCTATTTCTATTTTTTGTAGTTTCTTCCTCCTTAAGATTATATTCGTAATTAAAATTTTTATTTTTTGGTGGAAAATCCTACAATTTTGTTAAGTCATCCTTTTTTGTTGTAAATTCAACTGTTTTGATGACAATTGAACTATTTTGGCGGAAAATGAATTGTTTGTTGAAAATTTATATTTTCGTGTTAAAAATTTAACTGGAATCTTTTCTAGTTGTAAATTCGTCGTTTTTGGTTTAAAATTGATCTCTGTTGATAAAAATTTAATATTTTTTTGGTAAAAATGCAACTGTTATAATTTTTGTTGAAAATCTTCTTCATCTTTCATTCAAGATTTAACCTTTTTGTTGAAAGTTCTTTTGTTCTTTTGGTTGAAGTATCAACTATTTCATTTTTCTTTGAGAATTTATCCTTTTGTTAAAAAATCTATTTTTCGGATTGGAAATTGAACTATTTGGTCTAAAATACAACTATTTTTGGTTGAAGTTAAATCTTTTTTGATAAAAAATTCGATTTTTCTGTGGAAAATTTAACTATTTGGTTAAAAATTCTTTTTTCTTGATTGAAAGTTAACATTTTTGTTGAAAATTCATCTTATTGCATTTTCGTTTTCGAATTCTTTTGAATTTAAATTGAATTGTTTCTAAGCCATGAATTTACCCTGAATTTGTTATTCGTTAGGGTAAATAATTTTTGCAAGGTTTGCTAAATAATTGCAATTTTCTATCCAAAATGAGGAAAATATTACGTTATTTTATTAAACTTTTCTACTTTTTGCGTTTTCTATTTCAATAACATTTTTAATTATTATCTACAGTCCTAAGTAAATTTATTTATTTGCATCAAGCAATCAGTTTCTTTCCACTACTGATTTGACAAATATCTCAACTAATCGAATTATTAATTTTCTAATAACCTTTGGTGGCTCACTTTTCGCCAATCGAATCAATTTCATACTTATTCAAGTTGCTGCTTATTCAAGCCAATTTTTACAAATTTTGCTAAATAATTGCAATTTTCTATGGAAAATAAGGAATATACACAACCAGGGTGTCCAGCGACATTGAAAACCTTGAAAACCTGGAATTCTCCTTGAATTTTTTTTTAACCTTGAAAACCTGAATATCTTGAATTTTTCACGAGAACCTTGAATTAAATTTTTTTCTTCCAAAACAATTATTTTGTTGAAATGCGAAAAGTAATTTAAATCTTTTAGCCTATTATGAAAGAAACATCTCGTTTATAAGAAATCTTGCTACTGAAAAGTTTTTTATTTATCAAGAAATAATTTATTTTTTACTTATTATAGAATAAATAAAGTGATTTTTAGGCATTTTTTGTAGATTTTATCCATAATTTTATTGATTGCAATGAACAGCATTTAATATTGTGAATTAATTAATAATTCTGTAAGTTTCTAATTTCGTCTCCGATAATATAAAATGTTAAAGTATATACATGTTTGTGTGATATTCAACTTACAAATTATAAAAATTATTATTTGAAAATTTCCATGTTAATTCAGTTTCAGAATTAGAATGACCCATGGCCATATAACGGATTTTTCAAGGGTTTCATCTCTCGGTTTTTGAGTGTACACCAGATTACAAAACATTACTAAAGATGTCAAAAGGTTTCAAAATATTAAAAAGATTTTACAATATTGAAAAGGATTTTGAACATTTTATAAAGATTGCAAGGATTTCAAAGATTTCAAAAAGGCGTGTACACCAGATTTCAAATATTTCACAACATTTTCGCAAAGCTTATAAAACTTTCAAAAAATTGAAAGGTTTTCAAAGAATTTAAATACCAAATTTCAATGATTTTAAAACATTTCGAAGATTTGAAACGATTTCGAAGTTTTCAAAACATTTTAGAAGATTTCAAAAAGATTTCTCAATGATTTCATTGAATAAAAAAAATTTCACAAACAAAGGTTTAAGAAAAATTTGACAAATATTACAAAAGATTTGACAAAGGTTTCACAAAAATTTCCCAAAAAGATTTCGAACATTTTCATAAAGATTGCAAGGATTTCAAAGATTTGAAAAAGGCGTGTACACCAGATTTCAAAGAATTCACAAAGATTCCGAACATTTCCAAAGATTTTAAAGATTTTAAAAAGATTATAGCAAACCAGATTTCTAAGATTTCAAAAGATTTACACAGATTAAAAATATTTGAATGATTTCAAATGAATACGAAAGATTTCATAAATATTTGAAAGATGTTAAACTATTTTAAAAGTTTTCAACAAAGGAGGGGTTTCGTTAAGGCCCTTTATGCCCCCCCCCCTGAATCATATTCTTAAAAGTTTATTATCAAGATCATTCCTATTTTTTTTATAATGGGAATGATATAAGGCTTCCAAAAATGCATATACTTTTTGTGCTACTGGATAGGACCCTTATGAAAAAAACGCTAAACTTAGCTTGTTTTGTAAGAATACGACATTTTTGTAGTTTTGGTAATATTTATGTAGTTATTTCGTGTAGAGCGCAACCGAGTAACATAACGATGTTCACATATATGGTGCACAAATACATGAGCTGCTATATCCATAAAAATCGTCGTGTTACTACATTGCGCTCATGGTAAAAAATATATAAATTAAATATTATCCAAAATTCAATTTATTTATTTTTCACTATGAGCGCAATGTAGTAACACGACGATTTTTATGTATGTAGTAGCTCATGTATTTGTGCACTATATATGTGAAA
>JAABKJ010002930.1:0-26882 GCA_011634705.1 Andricus grossulariae
CACACATTACTACTATCCAACCGAGCAATTCACGCCTACCCCGAAAGGGAAACGGCTTAATGATATAATAATAAAAAGTTTTTAATCCTCAGCAGATGTCAACTGTTTGGTCCTAATCTAGCTACCTGATTTCTGGAAATGACAGGCCCTGCCGGTGGGTTTCATAGTGTATAGAGGTCGGACTATAATAAACAATCAAATTTACAAACGAAAACTTTCGTAATTTTGAACCTGGCAAATGTTAGAGCCTCAAATTTGTAATATAATTTTCTTTAAGAGCAATTCGGTATATTTATCAATATCTACACTTCTTTTCTTATGACAAGTCGACCTGGTCTTGTCTTGACACAGCTACAACCATAAATTCGAGAGAAGTCCGTATATCTCCAATGTCTAGCTGGTGAGGCGGAGCCAGACATGATGGTCCTGAATACATATTGAAGACGTTCAAGTCAAAATCAAGACCAAATATTTTCACCCAGGCTACATCCTAATCTATAGAATCTATAGTATTCATTATCGTTTATAGAAAACAATATTTGTTATAGTCCTTCCGCCGAAAATTCATCCATCTCAGAGTGATATATTTAGCACATCAAAAATTCTTGCAATAAGTATCGTGAATAGTTTACTAGAGACTTCTTACTAAAATTTTGTGTAAATCAGTTGGATGGATTAAGGTTCAGAGGTGACCATAAGTAAAAATTTTAATTTTTTCAGAACCATTTAACAATAATGCATTTTTTGTTCAAGTCTAATAAAATTATATATTTTTATATTTCATAAACTACTAATTTAATTCAAATTTAATAAACTGACCTTAAAACTTTTTTTTTTATACAAAGAAACATAAGATGGCAACAAAACAGCTGCGATGCAAACAATTTGGGAAATACAAATATATGAATTTGTGAAATTAAAGTTGGCCAAGTAATTTGGGGGGAAATATTCACAATAAAATAGATAAGGACACTTTTTTATAAAGTATGAGAGAATCATGATGCAATATAATCCCTCCAAGTTGTATAATATTTAATGTTGCTCTTTATGATTTATTTAAAAATTTCTGTATGGCGCTTTATAACAAATTTTCTTTATATATTTTACAATGAATATTCCCCCCCCCCCCCAAATTACTTGGCTAACTTTTAATTCCAAAATTCATATAGTTGTACTTGGCAGATTTTTTGCATCAAAGATTTTTTTTCAGATTTCAAAAGATGTCAAAGTTTTCAAAAGTTTTGAAGAAACCGGAGATACTACAAATTTGAAGATTTTAGGATATTTTAATGAGTCTAAGAAATTTTGAGACTTCAAAAATTTTAAGGAATTCTAAAAGGGTATCATAGATATCACAGGATTTCAAAGGCTCTAAGGGATTTTAGGAATTTTCCTAGAAATTCTAGAAAACTGAAAATAAAGTAGAATGAGTAAATGAAATAGAATAATTTTTTAAGCGACTTCCAGAGATTTTCTGGGATTTTCTGAGATCTTATATGTTGTAAGATTATCAAGGTGGCCGCAGAACTAAAAAATGACAGTGAATTTATTTTATGACCGGGAATTTGTTGAAATTTGTAGAAGAAAAATCTATCCAATCACTTGAAATATCAAAAATTTCATATCAAATGATGTAATGCAATTTTAAAAAAGTTCGATTTTAACTTTTTTCAATGTTAAGTTTAATTGCTTACATTTTTGGACATAAAATAATTTAGTTCAGAATGCGAATTCTAAAATGTCTAAAATTACAAGTTTTTCTTTTTAGCTATTTATTTTTGAGACTACATTTTCAATTAGAAGATTTTAAAATATTAGTTTCGAGGATTTATTCTTATATAATTGAAAATAAAGAAATTTGCATCAAAAACGTTTTATGTTGATCAGTTATAAAAAATCAATTATTGATTTTTAAAACTGAACTGTAGTTAGAGAACTGAAAATTGAGCAATATTTTATTTTACAGGACGCTTCTGAAACTGTTTGAAATTTAAACAATTATAAGATTTCAAGGGATATCTACGGATGTTAAGGGATGCACAAGGATTGTCTAAATTTCCAGGAATTTCGAGAGAATCATAACAACAGATTAACAGATATCAAAGCTTTCTGAAAGCATTTTAACGGATTTCGACGCTTTTAGTGTATATCTTAAAAGATGCGAAAGTATTTCACGATATTTTATGGAAGATGTCCATTTTATTTTGTATATCAGATGACAAAAATATTTTATCCTTTGATGTAATATTTAAAAATTGCATGACACCATTTTCCTACTATTTTTAAAAATTTGTGCTACCGTTAACACTATTTCGAATTCCTCAAATGACTCCAAGGCCTATCATTTAAATCTTGAAATTTTTCAAATATTTGCCTGCAGCGCTATTTGTTTTTCGTGTACTCGGGACGAAATTGTTGAGCAAAATACATTAGCGCTTTTACTTTCAATATATAATGAGCGAATGAGGCAAAATAATGTGCAGGATAGTAACAAGACAGGTTTGCCGTAAAAAGGAAAAACATTATTCAAATGATATGCGATTTCAGTTGTACTGAATATGAGATAATAGGAAAAGAACTGATGGAAAGTTCTTATTATATCATACTTCGTTCGAAATATGATATTTTGTTGAGAATACGTGGTTTATTTTATTTCATGATTATTGTTGTGCATATTTAAGAAAATGAGAACGCCAATCTAATACTGAGAAATAAAAAAATGTTCACAATTCCTAAGTTCTAAGAATTTATAGTTTTTCGTAGTTAGGCACAATACGTTACGAGCAACAAGTACAAAAAACAATAATATTTATATTTGCTTTGCATTTTTCCCAATTATTGATATTTCCTCACAAACAAATAGAATTAGTAAATTTCGACGCATAAGTAGAATAAGGTGTTCTTATAGTTGATTTTGAACCAATCTATTTAGATTATCACATTTTGCAAATGGGAAAAGAAACAATCAAAAATTTTTAATGTATTTCTAATATTGCTTCGTTCCGAATTTGCTTGAAAAAAGTGCTCGTTCCGAGCTTTTCAAAGAAAATGTTGGTTTTGATGAAGGCGTTTGATCAGCAAAGTATTTTATTTTTAAAATTTGGTAGTGGTAGTACTGGCGCAGGGATGAAAGTTTTTCAAAAATAAAGTTTCTTTTTTTTATTTTAACTTTTAATTCATAGTATTTGCATAATTATATAAGACTAAGATATTACATAACTTTTCACATTTATATTAAAATTACTATATTATGAATTAATTTGAGAATGCCATGCAATATGATGAGTGTTCAATAAAATGAGTCTTCACTGTGAATCGAAGAAGATAAGTTAGATTTAATTTTTTGCTTTAATTGAACCAAACTATGAATAGCGATTTAAATTCACGATAAAGTTAATTTAGAATAATATGAATCAGGATTAATTTTTTCGATAAATTTTTGCTGTTCGAAATAACGTAATTAACAGTTTATTCTAAGTAAAAAATATAGTATTTCATAGTAGCATACAATAATATTTATAGAAGTGACTCGAATCAATAAAATATAACACTATTCATTCCTTTTAATTTAAGAATTTGTCTCTAAGAAATGTATGGAAATGTATTTATCATAGTTCGAGAACGATAATTTTATTTTTGAAAAACTTCGATTCTCTGCGTCAGTAGCACCACTAGAAAATTTCAGGAATAAAGTACTTCTCCGAACGAACATCTTGATCCGAAATAACATCTTCATTGAAAAACTCGGAAGGAACACCTCTTTCAAACGAACTTCGAACCAACACCTTCTTAAACAAATTCGGAACGAATACCTTATTCTATTCAGGCATCGATTTACATTTGCTCAAAGTTAATTTTTATTCAAGAGGGAATTACTCAATTTAATCGCTAATATAAATACATCAATGGGTAAAACTGCAACTCTTGCACTTTTAATGTTTTAACAAATTTTTTATAATGATTCCACTGTTAAATTAATTTTTAATTAATGCCCGTGCAGAAGTTGCCCCGGTTGTCCCTAATACAAGAAGGTTTCTGTTCCGATCCCGGTCGAGCAACACCTGGCTAAGATTCATGGTCGGGAAATAGTCGGGAGCCAAACGGGCTACATTTGTTCTAAAAGCATCCAGTCGGGAGCCGACCGGTTTAGTCCAGGCGCCCTGTCTAATTTGGGGAAATGAATGCTAACTGAAATTTCACTTTGGATTCTTGTAGTACTAGCATATAGAACAAAGGCCTATGTGTTTGCAACCACAGCGTCGGAAGCACTGTGTGTGAACAGTTGTCAAAGATTGCAAAAACAGGTTTTTTGATTATTGAAACTAACCTAGATGTCTGTCAGGAAAAAGTAGTATTTAAAAGATGTAGGTCTTACAAATGTCTACAAAATGACGTATCGTACATTAAGATTTGTTAATTTGTTTACTTGGAAAAAAATCAAAACCATCCAAAAGTGCCTACTCTTAAATATGCAATTATTATTGCAATAATTAGTTAACAAGTTTCAAACTGTCCGAAGATATGTCCCTTATCACCTTTCAAACGTGTGCGAAACTTCTGCCCAAAATAATGATTAGTTTTTGTAATAACTCACTTGTTATTAAAAAATGGACTATATTTTAACGGAATTTCTACAGACTTGGCCAATAGGATTTGAACAAAAAGGGGGTTATTGTCCGCTACGGGAGTTGTGCTATCAAGTACACTAAGTGGCAAAACGATTTTTCATTATTATTATTATTATTATTATATCATTAAGCCGTTTCCCTTTCGGGGTAAGCGTGAATTGCTCGGTTGTAAAGTAGTGATGTGTGGATGGGTATATGCTTTGATAAAAGCATTAAACCTTGGCTACAGACCGTCAGTCACAACGGCTGGAGACTAACTACAAATTTCCATCAGGCACAGGCTGTTGCCCCAGTGATCACTTAGTTAGAAAAACATGCAGAATTTACCAGTTCCGTTTGAAAGTTCTTTCGTTGCTTTAACATTATTTAAAATATTAAAGTACCTTATTACCTTCCAATTCTGGAATCTGGATATAATGAAGGTTTTTCATTGATAAGAAATAATGCAACTATCGTAGCAAAAAGTCACGAGTAAATCGTATCGATCCTGTGAGACCTCGACCTTGGTCCTTGACGGTCGACCCCCGCGATTCCTGGGACGTCGACCCTATGCTAAAGCTTTCTGAAAAGTTCTGTGGGTTCAGTTAGGACTGCTGGTTATCGGACGTATATCAAAGCCTCGCTATCGTATCCTACCGGGGCGGAAGTTTTGCATCAGGTATATTTATAGCATGCCAAGTAAGGGTTGCAAAGCTTTTTATCCTCAATAAATTTACCTCAAACGATCGATTACCGACCCCTGTCCCATTATAGGTAATACGCTCAAAATTAACACTCCTTAAGATGGAAATGCATCACAGGTAGGGATTTTCTGATATGTATCAGGCATGTACGGTCAACAACCTTGGGTTAGTAAACAGACCGGAAAAAAGCAAAAGCTAAACTTTTTATGAAATGTTTTGGAATTCCTTTTTAACAGCTCATATAAAAGAATCTCACTATTTTAATCAAACTTGGCAGATATTGAAAATCGTACCAAATATAGTTCTAGTCTCTCATTTCTCTATTAGGAAATTCAAGGCCATGGTAATGGAGCCTTACTGAATAGCAGATAACATACACCATACTTGCAATGCGTGACTTTCCGCTTGTTCATCACGCAGGAAAATTCAAATGTAACCATTCTATTATGGAAAAAGAGTGACCTACTTTAACTTCAAAATATGTAACTAATAACTATCACAAGATTAAGGAACTCATTTTACAATTATACAAACTTGGTTAAAAAAGCTGTGACATTCGAGTAGACTTAAATTCTAAGATTGAAAGACCTCCAATAAATATGACAATAGTATTCGTTTAGTTCCAGAAACTCTGTATCACTGCCTCTAAGGCAAAATTTACTTTCGCTTTCCTCGCCCGAAGCCAAAGGGAGAAGCGGAACTTCCTGTTGACTCGGCGATTGGCAATTTCCGCGAAAAGAACATCTTGATCACAATTTTTAAGATAGGATCTGGGGGTGGATACTGGATAGCTTATACTCGACAGGAAATTTGAGAAAATTTTAGTAGGCTCGTTTTCATTTCTTTTCTTTTGGGTGTTGTGAAGTAAGATTCTCGTCTTCCCGTTCCAGGACGTTGGCCGGGGACTTCGTTATTGATCAGTAACTTCAAAGCCGGGAAGAGCCGAACCACCCTTGTGTCCTGACTGTTGGGACTGCATGCACGTGGCCAACTCACCCCATTTACAACGACCCCCAGCAACTTCGCGAAACACCCTAATCGGCCTACAGCTGTTGCTATGGGCGAAATATCGGATTCTTGTTCAGCTGAAGGGACAGGTTCCTTACTTCACACCCTTTTAACGAATTTCACAACGTATAACAGTAGATAAAACTGAAATTTCAGCCTGAAGCTGTACATGAAAGTAAATAATCTAAAAAATATTATTGACTTTATACGAAGGTGTAGCGTATAAATAGAGGATATTTGAATAATGAAGAGGTGGTTTCCGAAGAATTAATTGATATTTAGTGCAATTTTGTAATGATTGCTTAAAAAATATTTGCCTGTTTTATTGTTCCAGACCTTTCCAAAAATCGCTTCTGTGATTTACCGGAGGAAGTCACGGAGTTTCCTTTTCTTGAGAAGCTACACCTCTACCACAATGCCATAAGAGTAATACCTGACACTATTGTGAGGCTCCAGTCACTAAACTACCTCGACCTCAGGTAAATTGTCGTTTAATAATGATAATTTATTTTTCCTTCATTTGTTTACATTTGTACAAACTCAGGTCTCATATTCCGCCTCCTTCTTTACCCTGCAATTTGAATCGAAAGAATTTTGTTAAGAATTAGTGATATTTACTATTTATTATACATCCAATCAACTTTTTTTATTTTCAGTCGTAATCAACTAACGGCACTACCACGAGAAATTTGTAGACTACCACTCCAGATATTATTAGTAGCCTACAACAGATTGACTTCCTTGCCAGATGAATTGGGCAGAATGCAAGGCTTGGCTGAACTGGATGCTGGATGTAATGAGATTACGACCCTGCCTCCTCGAATAGGTGACCTCCCTCGCCTAAGGTCTCTCGACCTTAGGAGTAATCTTTTGGTGCACCTACCCATAGGTAAATTATATGAAATCAGGTTTATATTTAAATAGAAGTTCTATAGGGTAAGAGCACCAATTCTTGGCACACCCCCAATTGTTGGCACTCTTCTCTAATTTCGTAGATAATACAGCTTTTTTTGTCATATTTTGCCACAATTAATTAATTTAAAGTATTATTTTTACATATAATGGACACTCTAATTAGTCCTAGAGCGCGACACTTGTTGAAATTCTTTAAAAAGATTGTTTTTTCAATTTCAAAGATAGCTATTTACTAAATAATTATTTAGTTGATTTCTATTTGTAACGTTCTAGCATTAAATACACACGTGAGAATATTATTTTTTATACTGTAACAAATATCTTCCTAGTGAAATTATATCTTTACCTAACAGTGGCCAGAAAAAGTACTTGACATATTCAAATTTTAAGAAAATCAGACTACAATAAAGTTTCAAATAATGATAAAATAACTTGATGATAATAAAAATTCTGAACAAAACAATGGGGGAGGAAAATGATTTCAAACGTTCTGAATAAGCTACCTAAAAGTTCAGATTTTACTTACGATCTTTTCTTCTTTTATTTGACAATAGAGAACGGCCGATTTTGTCGGCGCTGACGCAAGATTTTGTCAACCCTCATTAAATTGAAATATTCGAGAGTGAACATATAAAGTGAAATAATTAACATAACCCATTTCACAGCTTTTGAGTAAGCTAATAAAAACTCTTCACGGGCAATTAATTATAAACGAAAAGCTGAGTCTTTTATTGCTTGGAGAGTTAAAGCACATGAGCAATTTAGTCGAACATAATTTTTTCCTTAAACTTAGAGAAAGAGTTTACAACAATTGAGATTTTAAAGCGACTTCTGCTATAGGTAGAAATTTCTAAATTATAACAAATAAATATCCCCATATCTCTTTATTAAAATTATCATAGAGCGGTATTATTTGTTTAGAACTTACGTACCTGAAGCTTGTGAAGCTAGACATTAGTTGCAACCGGATATCCGTGCTTCCGAATGAGCTGAGGAAGATGAAGAGCCTCTTCGACCTCAAGTTGTCGGACAATCCTTTAACTTCGCCACCTGCCTCGGTACGAGTTCTCTCCATGGAAAATTAAAACCAATCTCCTCATCCTTTAGAACCTGAACTAAACCTAGACATGATTTTAGTTGTGCATTCGCGGGCGAACACACATCTTCAAATACCTTGAGAGACAGGCGGCGAAACACGAGAGGGCCAGAGGAGGAAGACTGAGAAGAGGACCTCTAGATTCTCGAGGACATACGACACTGGACACAAGGTCACACAGGCGTCACAATGTCGACAGCGGTTACAGCACAAGCGATGGAGTCGATAAGCGCTGGTCGCAAGAAATTCATAGTGCGGTTAGTTTTTTCGCCTTAACGGTCTCTCTTCTTTTTCTCTTTCGAACACTATCCTGGCTGGCGAGCTTTGTAATCAGAACAGATGTCGATAACGCGGACTCTTTCGATTCTTTCTGAAGCCTGTTGTTCACATAATTCTGCAAATAAATTTAGTCGTAGAATATCCTAGAGATCCTTTGCTTTCCCAAACCCATCAGGAATTTCGTTTCTTTAACCATTCGTTCGGGACAAATCGTCTGCAGGTCGATGGCGAGGGTCGAGGAACCTGGCGACAAGAATGCTCTCCGCTTTCCATCACTCTTCCACACGAGACTGCCGCCAATGGAGTCTGCAGTGGAAATTCCACGCCTAGTACGATTTCACCTGGAGAAAATACATCTTTGGAAGATGAACTTGGCAAGGTAAAATCTGGTTTCAGGGCGATATTCAGTATGTTATAATTACCGTGCATCCAATATGCAATTATTATTTAGAATTACTTGCAATCAGAGACTGGCAACAATTTTAAATCGTCTAAACAATCAATAAAGCTCAAATTCGTAGAATGGGGTTCATGCAACCTTCGGTTCAGTCTATACTTAGGTGCTGAGTAAGCGAGCTCAGTGATGCTATTGGGGCAAACGGTTAACTATTCAAACCGTCACTGGCTGGCTTTCAAACTTTATAAAGTGACCTTGACCTACAATTGCAATTTATCATAATATCACATTTCACATCATTCCTAGATAACGAATGAAAACATCAAGTAGTAGATAAGGAATTAGAAGTAAAGACACATGTGAGCTAAATTCTTTTTAACTTTTAATTTCCTTTCCAGGCGATGATTCTTCACGACGAATTGGAGAAAAGGAGACTGGAAAGAAGTACCTCTGAAAATGGAGCCGATGCGAGGAGACCAATGCTGCCAAATCCCAATCAAAACTCCATCACACCTCCTGCGTGAGTAGAAAACAAAACTAGCTTTCGCACCCAAATCACTTCCTTTGTTTTCTGAACTGTTTCGAATTTAAAGTCATGTGATCCCCGAGATGAATATCCTCTGCATGCACGCATGAGTGTTATTGTGCTTCTTTTTACAGCCACTTGGAGAGCACTATGTTGAATCAATCACAGTCAATTGCAACGATGCAGTCTGTGCAACCTCTTCAGACAAAAAATCACTCAATGTCGCACGTAAATGGAGATGAAAAAAAACCATTGAATCATACACAAACCTACAGGTAAGTCTCAGCCATCTGAACAATTTAACGCGATAAAATTGTGGCTTGATTTTGTTCTTTTTTTTTTATCCTGCTTGCTTTTCATTTTGCATCGCGTGGATAGATGCAGTGAAATATTAACATGTACGAGGGTTTTTAGAGCAGATTTTGACATGCATTTCAAATTTGTTTTTAGGGAATACAAAGAGGCTTTGAGACAGCAGAGGGTAAATGAGGGACCTAGTGTTTATAGGCCTCGAGAGCAAGTAACTCCACCTGGAAACGATACTAACAACGAAACTGACTCGAATGGCGACGGTACGCTAACTGGTAAACAAATATTCAACGAAGAAAACGCGAACAAGCGGCCGGTGCAGAAGGTTACGCCATCTCGGATTAGTTTTTCAAACGCACCGGTTATCAATGGCAGCAACAACGAATACAATAATAAAAACGGAAAGTTTGCAGATCAGCCGTATAAGAAACCTTCTTCGCCGATTAAAACTTCCTCTAGTATACTTTCTAGTAATTACAGTCCGGGGCATGTGCCAAGGCTAGTAAAGACAACTGTAGGATTTGTCGAAGGTAAATTTTTATTCAATATATGTAAAATAATTAGTGTTTATAAGATAGCCATTGAGTCGGGAAACCGGGAATTGACAGTTAATTTATTTTCTGACCGGAAATTGTCTTACTTTTTATTCTAGTTTTGCAACTAGAAGAAATGCTTATCCAATCACTTTGAATGTCACTTGATATCATATGAAATAATGTGAGATTGAGCGAGTTCGTTTTGAAATTCTTTAAAATGGCTACGATTCCAATGGAAAATTTTACAGTTTAAAGCACTTATAATTTTAAATTGTTGAACTTTGAAGACTTATTGTAAAATCGTTTAACTATGAACGCCTGAATTTCACGATTTTAATTTTTGATTGCTTAGTTCGAAAGTTAATAATTTTTAAATATACAAGTTTGAATGTTTACTTCAAACATGCCAGTGAGTCACTTTTACGTTTTAAAGAATAATTTAAGATTCAATACTTTTAAATTATAGTGTACAAAACTGTATATTTTTAAATTTCTCAAAACTGTATAATCTAGAAATCAAAGCGTTAAAAAGTAAAAACAATTTGTAATTCATCACGTCCAAAATTAAAATATTTTATTTCGAAATGTGATAAATTAGATAATTTCATATTTGCAGTACTTGAAATTCATCAACTGTTATTCTAACCCTGCTAGATTCTATTTTTTTTAATTGAAAGCATTAAAAGTTTAAATTTTCGTTATTTAAATTAAATATTTAAAAAAAATTAAGTTTGTTTTCAATATTTTAAAATTTAACCTTTTTCAATTCTAGAAACTTATAATCATGCAATTTTAAGATTGAAGTCCTTAAAACTGAATAATTGGAAATTTAAAGCGTTTAAAATAGAAAAACGTTGAATTTACAGATTCGAATAATTTTATATTTGAATATTCAAATTTGTTTTTTTGTTTTAAATTTAAATTACCCAAAGTTTCAGAATTAGAAACGAGAGACTCTTAATACTCCTAATATTATTATCACGGAAAGTTAAAAATCAAATAATTTCAGATACAAATTTTTATAATTTGACAATTTTAAATTAGGAGCGCTTGAAATTGAAAAAATGTGAATTCAAACGTTCCCAATTGGCATTCTTCATAGTCAAATAATTAAAAATTGAAGACTAAAAATTTAATAATTTTAGTTTGATAACGGAAGGGTGGCATTTCAGAAGTTCATAAACGCCATTTTTACGAATTTTTTGAAGAAAGAGAAAGCATTCCAAAAAATCGAATTTTCAATTATTTTGCTCCAGGTGCATGTAAACTAAACTTTATATCGTTATTTACACTCTACAATGTACTTAAAAGAAGCAAAAACAAAAGAGATTTGTAGCTGTTATATGCAAAAAAAATTAATTTCCAAAGATGTGCCAGAAACTTCAAAAAGAAACTGAGCAAAATTTGAATCCTTGGACTAATATAAATTTATTACATTCAAAATCGATTCAACATGATTGAAATTTCGATAATGAGGCAGTTTTAAGTTAAAAACTGTCTGTTTAAAAATTTTATTTGTTAAAATATGCACAGTTTCCAACTGAAAACCTTAGTTAAGTAATTGAATTAAAAGTCTTAATAGCTGAACACACTACAGTGCTTCTTTTTACATTTGTCCATTCTTAATTTCTCTAAATGTAAACAGTAAAAGAGATGTTTTGATGTTTCAATTTTGTATAAAATCGGTTTGAATTTAAATTATTTTTCTGTTTCAAGACCTCGAAGTAAAAATTCGTCAATTTTGATGATTTCTAGATTGGAATTGTACAATTTCAAATGTTTTTCATTGTGTCATTTAGGAAGCTTCGGGTTTGTACAATATGATGAATCAATTTTAAGTTTTAATTATCAATTTTAAATGCTTCAAATTCAGAATGTTTTCGCATTAGAATCCTTAATTTGGCGATTTCTTTTGAATACTTAGAATTATAAATTGTTTCGTTTTGAGAATTTGAATTTGTAAGTTTAAATTACTGTGGATAATGTTTGAAAACTGGGGAAAAACCCGAGAATTTATTTTTGAGTCTTGAGTAGGATGGCTGCTGGATCGGGAATCCGGGAAATGACCGGGAATTTTATGAGACCTGGAAAACCCGGGAAAATTACAGTGAATTTATTTCTTGACCGGGAATTGTATAAAATTTTAGAAAAGAATTTGTCGCAAGTTTGACTTCAACCGTTTTTTAGTAATTAGTTAAATTTTTATCATATCATTCAATTTAGAATACGTAATTCGAAAATCTTTCACTTTAAAAATTTTCCATTTTCCATTTTAATTTTTAACCGTACATGTTAATTTAAAGAATTTAAAAATGCAGTTTTAAAGACAACTAAAAATTAGAAGCGTTTGAAATCGAAGATTTTGGATAAAAAAACCTTTTTTGTTGATCAACCTGTGAATATAAATTAATTAATGATTTTTAAAATTGAAAAGTACTTCGAGGATTAAAAGTGAATAATAATTGATTTTACAAGACGATTCGGAATCAGTTCAAAACTGAAGAATTTCCAGATTTTAACGTTAAAAATTAAACTGTTTCAATTAGAAGGTCTTATTAGTCAAACAAATGTAAACGCCTGATAGAAACTTTATAAACCATTCTTAATTTTAAAATAACTGGAAAATAATATATTCCTAATTAAAGGCTTTTATTAAATTTCAAATATGGTTTCAGTATAAAATATTTCATTTTTAAATCATTCAATTTGAAATTGTTTGATCAAGAAAAAAAAAACAATTACTTAATATTTCGAAATATCTAACTGTTCATTTACAATCAGTAATTATAAATCAAATATTCAAAACTGAAAAAAAAAACTTTGAACTTCGCAATTTTAATTGCTCTATTTAAAAAAATTTTAATTTGTAAGTCAAATAGTTGAATTTTGATGTACAAGTAAGTTGAAGAGATATTTAGAAGTTTTGAAAAGATTCAAAATTAATTAAAAATTTGAAATTATTTCAATTAATTTAAACGAAGTGTCTACGTGTACCGACAAAATCCGACTATTCGTACCAAAATTTCGGTTCAAATAGCCCACGGCCTAATTTAGAACAAAATATAGGGTTTTTCAGATTTCGAATAAAAAATGTAGAAAAATTAATTTTAAGAGAATATTTAACAAGATTTAGAAAGGTTTACAAAATTGTCAGAAATGATTGTGGAAGATTTTAAGGAAATTTTTTTGATTTGGCAGGATTTTAAAAAAAAATTTGGAAAAATTTGAATAATTTTAAAAGATGTTTGGAAGTTCTAATACAATTTCAAAAATAATTTAAAATTTGAAAAAATGTAAAACAACTTTTAGATTTTTCAAGATTTTTAAATAAGATTTTGAAGCATTTTAAGGATTTTTAAACTTTTTAAAATAAAAATAATTTCAACTTTAATTTAAGAAGTGTTCTAGCTTAAAATTGCTTAAAATTATGTAATGTTGAAAAATTTATAATTCATTGATTGATTCTTCAATTTAGAGCATTGAAGAAGATAACGTCGATTTATATTTTTGAATCTGAATCTTTGAACTCTACAATGTATACAAATTTTAATTTGGCAGTTTAACTGCATTTAATTTAAAAGTTTTCATTTGAAAAGTGTTAGTAGCTTCCATTTTATACGTGTAAATTAATGATCATTTGAATACAACATTTTTTAAATAAAAAAACTTATATTTCAATTTTAAAAAGTTTAAAATTTAAGAGTTGCACTTATAGTGCTTTAATTTGCAGCTAAGTTTTTATTACTTCAAACGGAAAAATGTTTTGCTTGAGAGTTTGATTTTTTAAATTTCATTGACCGGGAAAAATGTTTGCGAACCGGGAAAAAACTGGGAAATGACCGGGAATTTATTTATTTATTAAAATGGTCACCCTGCTTGAGTGTCCATCCTATATTCAGTTAGTATCTACCAGTATGAATTTGATGGTCTATAAATATTGAATTTTCCAGGTAACAACGGAGCGAATGCAAATGGTGGAAGTCCGAAATCTACGAGGTCCGTTACGTGGAATAGCAACATGCCTGAAAAATATTCTTTCACGATGAGGAGGGAATTCGAGCGTGCCAAGGAAGAAGCAGATCTGATAGAGCAACTTAGAAATGTAAATTGAAGACATAACTACGACTTTATACTGAACAAGTTATATATTGAATGTTGTGTAAAATAAAAATTGCACTTTTTAGCATATCGAAACGAGATTAAAAATGGCATTGCCCGAGGACCTCGCACCTGCCCTGACTGATGGAGTTGTTCTTTGCCATTTGGCAAATCATGTTCGGCCTCGATCAGTCGCCAGTATACACGTTCCTTCCCCAGCAGTTGTAAGTAGTTTCGTTCTTCAGTTGGCTTAACGGTCTCCCAAATTCGAACCTAAAATAATAAAAACTCCACCGTCTATTTTTAGCCTAAGCTTACCATGGCGAGATGTAGGAGGAATGTGGACAATTTCCTGGAAGCGTGTAGAAAGATCGGAGTTGATGAGGTAAGCTGAACAATTTCGTTTTTCTATCATCGTGGCTCTTTTCCTTTGCTCAGGTGTAATTATCATGCATGAAACAGCAGTGTCAGAGGTTGAACTCTTAAATGTACTCCATGAATGATGATTTGAACAAATTAATAATAAAATTAAGAGAAGGAACAATAAAAATTTCAGGAAAGGGTTTCTAATTTTCTTCAAACATAACGATTTGTATTTAAATCAGGGTATTTGTATTAAGTGAAATAATAAAAAATAAAATAATTAATATTCATGTGTACATACAAAAGTTCGACTTCAGGCTTATCAATAAGAATATGAGAGTTCAAAATTCAAGGTGGTTTGAAAAAATAATTTCTCTGTTGATTAATGATGAGAAAAATGACTTGCTTCCAGCATTTATTTATTGCAACAGGATAACGGAAATATCGGAAAAATTTATTTGATATCACTATTTACTCTCAGATTCCTAATTTTCAATCCCATCATCTCATAGTCATAAATTTGCAAGAAGGTTGTACTGTATATTCAAAATTCAAAAATATCCACTGTCGATAATAAAAAACACCCTCTTTCTAAAGTTACACTTAACCATTGCTTAAAGTGCACTTGTAGAAATGATCGGTTTCTAAAATGAGGTAAGTCCTTTAAAAATAATCCATTTTTACCGAGAAATATATTTTTCGTTCACTATCAAATTCTTCATTAAAGACGAAATAAAAATATTAAGGGAAATGGTTTTTGTTTCGTTCATGCGAATTGTATTAATCTGTGTGCAACGACTAGTTGCATTTTATGTTAATTTCTGTACCCAAAGACATCGGCAAGTTTGCCAACAACTACTAGTCAGTCCCTACTCATCGTTCACTGAAAAATGAAATGTAACTAATTTCTTTGCCAAAACCAGGCAATATTCATCTCAATGTGTTTTGAAGGGAAATTATCTGTGGTTAAAGGGTCGATCACGTAAATGATCAGTGAGCTTTAGTTGCATGCGCCTAGAAGAATTCGCTTTTGTGTTTCATTGCTTCCTTTTGGGACACCCTGAGTCTTACTCAACTATATTTTACATCTCCTCACGTTACTACTAGTCATCTTGTAAATATTCCATTCCAAATGACTTTCATATGAAAGTTTAAAACCAATAATTCCCGCACATAATAACAAAATTATATTGGTTTTAAGCTCCAATCCAAATAATAATGTAGCAAATTAAAAATTCATCTTATAGAAGAGAGAGTTTTTAAATTGTACACAATATGTTTTCATTATGAGTTATATTATTACTAGAAACAATTTTGTTCAAGATGTTATTTCAAAAAAGACAATACACATAAAAGTTTTGTGCAAATGTATTGAATAGAGAGGGTCGACCCCAAAAATGTGTCTAATATCTATAGGGATGATTTTAAGAAAAATAACGTAGAATTGGGACTGAGTAGTATCGTTGTTGGTTGCAGGAGATGTTATTGGACGCGGATGCAATCATGGACGTGGGTTACATGGACGCGTACGGGCTGGAGGCTCTGGGCCGACTAGTTTCAGCTCTTCTTCTTCTCCGCGAAGAAGAGGGCACCGAAAATCCAGCCGCAGGTTCATCCCCTATGATTCAGGACCATGTCTTGTCCGCGACGCTTTTTGCTACGTTCTTATCTGTCTTGGCTCTGCTCTATATTTTCCCCGTCCCTGATTAAAGGGCTTGCAGAAACCGATAGAGCTGAAATTTCAGGCCGAAAGCTAATCGAAGCGAGCCAATTCACGTAGTGGCTGTGTTTCATTTCAAGTGCATCTAAACAAGATTAGTGATTCGATTCAATATTCACCGTAAACCGGGGTAACTGGTACAAAGCTCGACTTCGTTTTCATTTTTGCGTCAGCTTACACATTTCTTGAGTAAAAAGAGTAAAAATGTTCTCTTAATTCTTTAAAATGCTCCTGAAGCATTTCCTTCAATACTTTAAACATTCCTGAGTAGCCTTATAGAAGCAAATTTTACTATTCCGATTTGCATAGACACTTTTATCATACAACCAGCATTGCCTCAGTTTACGGTAAGAAATTAGTGCATATCCGATACTTTAAATTAATATATTTCGTGATTTTTGAAACGACTGACTTCAGTACTAGAGCGATAGAACTTAGATGAAAGCATTTAGTACGAGCGGTACCTTTTGATTTCAATATACGTCGATTATGCAATTGCATGTTACAAATTCATGCAAACGATTGTACCCCTCGATTTTATATGATTGCAGGGATCACAGATTTCCACTCTTTTACTCCTTAAATTAAATAATTCCTTAAAATACATAAAGCTATTAAAGGTATTCTTTTTGATAGTACCGATTCCAAGTACCTAAATGATTTATTTGCTGTTTCTGTTGATTTGAAGGACATCGACAGAGAAAGAAATGGTTAACGATTTAATGGAGAAACTAAAACCGAAATATAAATCAATTCTCTAGTTAAAAATCAGAAACTCCTTATACTCTCAAAAGTTGAGTTCTCGAAATTAAAATATTTAAAAAATGCATTTCTCCAGAAGACATCAAGAAAGTCGTAAATATTAAAAAAAAAAACATGAAAAATTTCAGGGTTCTGTACTGAAGAGAATACACTAGACAATAATGGACAAAAATAAGGAATCAAAATCTATCTTCAGATAAAAATACATTTAAAAATTTGTAATTACGAGCATTTCTCAATCCTACTGTTTATTTATTTTTCAATCTTTAATTTTCCACCATTTTTTTCTGGTGTATTTTCATCAGTAGAAGGTTCGAAGGTGTTCAATAAATTTTTCAACGCTAGCTAAAATGAATGTTTAAAATACAAAAATGACTGTATATTTTTTTCCTGAAAAACTCTTCTTTTATACCTACAATTGAACTACTGAACGGCTGTGATCCCTGTAATTGAGACTTTGCCAGAACGATTTAAGGTTGTACGTACTTAATATAAGTGAATTAGGGCGGAGAGAAAATATTAGGGTGGTTTTGAAAAATATTTGGTTTTATTTTTCTTCGTAACTGATCTTCTTTCTTTTTGTGAGAAATTTAATCTTTACCAAATCAATATTTTTATTTTTCGAAGAAACAATGTATTATTTTTTAAAAAGAAACTGTATACCATTTTCTGATGTACAATGTTTGTAGAATTTGATTTTTTAGATCGATTTTTCAAAATCGCCATAATTATTACACTTTCTCCGCTACTGTACATCGACATGCTTAAAATATTTAAATATTAGTATTTATTGATCGAGAAGGTTACCTATTTTAGGGTCGATTTTATCATCTAATTTTAAATAGTTTCGTTTTGGCCAGAAACCGTCACAATTTTTAAAAAGGTGCTTTAGTCAATGGTTGTTCAATGTAATTTTGAAATATCAGGGTCCTTGGCTGCAGCTTGGTTCGTTGCTATACTTATTTCACTCTAACTATAGCTGCTGAGCATTTGATAGTTGATAAGACGAACTCTTTTCCATTTTTCATAGAATCGAAGTTTTTCTAAGCCTATTTTCTTTTTTCTTTTAATGAACCTGCATTTCGGTGTAAACTCGTATTTAGAACTCAAGTACAACATTAATTTAAGTTGTAAAAGACGGTTACAAAAGCTGAAGTACTAGGCTTTTGTAATACTAAGATTCTATAAAAAAATTTATTTATTATTCAAATATTAAATGAAGAATGGGAAGTACGGTGAGGATCGTCAAAATCGAAAATTGGAGAAACTACCAGACAAGGGCACTCTGCGTAATATAAGAAATATAATACAATCAAAGGAGCTGCTCAAATCAAGGAGTTACTCTGTAGAGTATATCAAATCTTTTTCATCCAAGATATTTACGAACTAGAAAAAAAGTCAGCTGTGGACAAGTACATTTACCAGGAAAGTTGTCTTTGAAATTATATTTTGATAATCGATGAATGGTATAATTCGCTGGTCGAGAATATCAAGGAATTGTTAATTTTAATTTGCAAGCCCTTTTATAAGTCGATTATTGATTTGACGAGCCAGTGTAAAAGGCTCTGCAGGATTGGACGGTAGTAAATACATACATGCCTCTTTAGGATTTGACCAAGACGCGTCTGCGATTTGTGAAAAAATGTTAGGTCTGTGATTTAGGATGGTAATAATTGGAATGTAGGACATGGTGCTAGAAACATTCGGTTCTTAGGTACAACAAGTTTTTCAAATTCTTAGATTGAGCGTGTCTCTTTTCCTTAAGTTGGTAGGATTTCTAAATTTATATTCCACCCGGCAAAAAAATGGACATTTGTTCGTATATTTATCTCATGTAATAGAATAGAGGAATGGTGCCTGTTGTATGCTATTTTATTTTCATAAAAACACGCGTTGAGAATAATCGTATTATACACCTATATGATCTAAAAACATACGCAATTCGAGCATTTACGTATTATAAACAAAAAAAATTGCGTACTATATCATAAAAGTATACCACAAATGTATGCACGAGCTATTCTATATCTTAAGAAGATAAAAGGCGAGAGCTTATTTTTAAAGAATGAGAAAGGATGTAATCTCTTATTACATATTTGATGGAATGGTTATATTGCAATAGCTGGAGCTGAATACTTCTGATGCTAGTCTTTGTTATTGCGTATTCTCTTCTAGTCAGAACCCGTTGTAAAACGGAATAATTTCTTCTTCGATTGCAGATTTATACTTCTCGTTCGATAGGTATGTGAATACTTCTCGTTCGGTCCAAACAATGTACCTTTTCAAACTTGAATAGTTTTTTAACAAACTCAAAGTTCTAGTTAAGACTCTACCTTTTTTATACATAACAATTCCAAAAATATGTCCGGTAACTAATTGAAAGGCAGTATTTAACGATTCTAACATCACTATCAAACAGTGATTACATAAGTCAGTATTAGTCTAGTGGATCCCCAAACGAGTATCATACGTACACGCAATTTAAGACTGGATTTAAATTAAAGTCAGATTTGTGACTATTAGGTTGGGCCGATAAAAAGTTTTTGAATTTTTTTAACCCACGGTGGTTAAAAGCTTGTGTATGCTGCGATTAGTTATCCTGGAAATTTTGAATTCAATAAAGAAATAATCCAGCTGTCCCAAGCCTTTTAAAGTTTCAAACAGCGAAGAACATTGGTGCATTTATAGCTATCGATGATTCTTACCTACTAGTATCATATACCTTTCGGCGGGATATAAGCTTTAAAGTGAGATCGAAAAACTGAGAAGTTTCATTTTTCACTGAGTTATGATCAAAAATATGTAACCAATATTTTTTTTAGATAAATTTAAAACAAAAATGAATTTTTACTAACAATTATCTGGCGCCATTTCCACGGTTTCCAGGCAAAGTTATATACTTGTCATTTGTTTACTATCTTAAAAAAAAACCTGCAGACAAAATATTTGAACTTATTAAAAAATATTTTTTCTTGTATGTCAGAAAGTTGTTAAAAACGTATTAGGGGTCGTGCACATAATACGTCACATGTTTTTCTTTTGTTTATATCATTGTATCCCTTTTGACTTTAAGGCAATTTTGATCTCGTCTTTATTTAAACAAAGGAAAAACCTGTGACGTATTATGTGTATGACCCCTTAACATACTCCTTTGAATTGAATTTTCCAATTCTAACATTCAGGATATATCTGTAATAATGTAGACCACAAATTGTAGTAGGTGAGAACCGTCCAATTTATAAATGCATCAGGTAAGAAAGAAATTGTACCCTTTTCGCTTTTTAAAACCTCAATGCTCTTAGTATGTCAGGATTATTATTTAAGGGGATTCAAATTTTTAGGATGAACAACTCATAGTGGTTTTTTTTACTTGTACTTTTAGGCCTTGTGGATTAAAAAAAAAAAAATTTCTGCCCATCCTAGTGACGTATGATTTTGGCTGGCAATTGCTTTATATTATAATCTTGTATTGTAAAAGAAGAATACAAAGTGAAATATTTAGAAATTTTGAACCAGAATAAAAAACGAGTGCAAAATTTTTATTGTAAACGAAACTTTGGGAGATACCATTCCTTTGCATTAGCTTTTAACAGTATGATTTTAGTGCAAGATAGAAAATCGAAAGGTATTATTATTATTATGATAATATATAATATATAGTTTGTTAAAGCTATTTTTTTTACCTAAGGCTTTTCTACTTTTATTTACTCGGTGCTTGGTCTTAAATTATTTCATTTTAAACGATCTTTTGAAGATCATAGAATAATAAAGTATACTGCATTGCATTTATTTATCTGTTCATCGAAACTTTCTTTTTATATCAGTTTTTTATTATCAGGTGCACTTTTATATCTATGTTAAGCGTGCTCTAAAGAACTTTGTACTTAATAGGGTACTTTGTTACCCTTGCGAAACACCACACTTTTATTTTGTAAGTAGTATTTATTTTGGTCTATTTTGTGTTTAATACTTTTGAGGACTTCAATATTCAAAGAAGTTGAAAACTCGCCAAACAAAATAAAAAAGTATTCTGAGTAAAATTGTAAGGGTGAAAGAACTTTTTCAAGTTCTTTCGTCCAAATTTTCAATTTTTTACGGTTATCATATACGATTGGAATGAGTGTAATATTGCCATCTTTAATAAAGAATTTTTTTCGTAAATGATTAGTATTTACTTAAATTAGGGATTTTTGAAAAACCACAAGAAAATTGTCGAGATAAATATGTTACTCAAACAGTAACTTAAATTATTTGTAACTTGTAAAGGACCGAGGGTGGGCCAGTCGAATTAACGTTACGTACTTAGATAACATTTGATACGTTTCCCGCTGATAATTTTTAAGAATTCTTCCTTTTTTCTCTGTTTTTAAGAAACATACCGTTTCTCCCCTTTTTCTCGTTTTTTCGCTTAAATGCAAACTTAATTAATATCTAGAACCCAACAAGAAAAATTAAACAATTTTGATTAAAAAGTATACTATTATAGTTTTGGTTCGGAATTCATCTCGTTTGGTTAAAAATTCTAGTATTTGGTTCAAATTTTATTATTTTGTTGAAATTGCAACTATTTTGTTAAAAAATCACGTTTTTACGACAGGAATTCAGCTACTTGGTTGAAAGTTGAACTACTTTGTAAAGAATTCATTTTTTTTGTTGTAGATTCATCTCCTTGGCTAAACAATTAACTATTCCATTTGTTGAAAATTAATCTTGTGGGCTAAAAAGTCATCTCTTGGGTTGAACTCTTTTGTTAAAAATTAATTTGTTTTATGATTAATCATTTTAGTTGTAATTTAATCTCTTTTATTGAAAATTCATTTTTCTTTAGAATTAATTTTTCTAACTAAACAATGTAAATATTCCATTTTTGGTTCAAAATTGATATTTTTCAGTTGAAAATTCATGTATTTTGTTAAAAATTCGACTTCTTTGTCGAAAATTAATCTTCTTTGTTGAAAATTCATCCTTTTCGATTAAAAATGCAACTGTTTGGTTCTGAATTAATCTGATTTGGTTAACAATTCAACAATTTGGTAGAAAATTAAACTATTCGTTTAAAAATGACCTTTTTTTTTTGTTAAAAATGACCTTTTTTTGTTAAAAATGAAACTATTTTTATGAAAATTGGTAGAAAATTATTTTTTTTGTGTGAAAAATCATATTTTTGGGTTAAAAATGCAATCGTTTTGTAGATAATTCGTCCTTTTGGATTCAAAATTTTCAGTTGAAAATATAACTCTTGCATTAAAAATTCATATTTTTAATTGAAAATTCAACTACTTGGTTGAGCTAGTTTATCAAAAACTCATATTTTTTAAGATTCTCATCCATGGTTGAAAATTGAACTATTCCATTTTTAGAAAATTAATCTTCCGGGTTAAAAAATAATCTTTTGTGTTAAACTCTTTTGTTGAAAATTGAATTTTCAAGATTCATACTTTTAGTTGAAAATACATATCTTTCGTTGACAATTCATTTTTTTTCTGTGAATTTATTTTTTTAACTAACAATGTAACTATTTCATTTTTGGTTAAAAGTTAATCTTTTTATTGGAAATTTATCTTTTCTAGTTGAAGATTCATGTATTTTTTTTTAATTCGTCTTTTTTGGTCAAAAATTGATCTTATAGGTTGAAAATTTATCCTTTTAGGTTAAAAATGCAACTGTTTGATTATAAATTAATCAGGTTTGGTTGAGGATTCAACAGTTTGGTAGAAAATTAAACTATTTAGTAGAAAAATAAACTATTTGGTTAAAATTAACTTTGTTTAAAAAAATGCATATTTTTGGTTCAAATTTAACTATTTGATTAAAAATAAAACTATTTCGTCCTTTTGGCTTTAAAATTCAACATTCTTGTTGAAAATTCGTGTTTTTTAGTTAGAAAATTAATCTTGTTTGTTGAAGATTCAATCGATATTTCAACTTGAAATGTTAGGAATTTAAAGTGTCTCATATCGCATTCAATAACGGTAATTACATTAAATTGATTTGAAAGAATTTACTCCTCCACTATTACCCTATTTTCGTGAAAAATCATCCTCTTTCCTACGTTTTGATAGCATTTTGGGCTACGTTACTTTTCGACGGGTGGGGGGTCAAAAATAGCCTAAAATTGGTAACGTAGTTTATGGACGATCCCGAAGTTCTACACATTAGTTGAAAGATTTGAAGACAATTCTTTAGGAATGTGAATGGAGTATTTTTATTTGGCACTGGTGATGCAGCATCTTTAGTGAATAGATACGTGAGAATTTTATTATTAAGAAATTAAAACAATGGAAAAGAAGAATTTTCTGCTGGTACCTCTGAACGAAAAAAAAAAAAATAATTATGCATTATGGTCCAAAATCATTAAATTCTTCTCAAAGAAATTGTGATATTATAATGTTTATCTTTGCGGTTCTAGCATTGAATTCTTCTAAACCCGTTTCCTTAAGAAAGATAGAAAATATATAATAACTTTACTTTTTTTGTTTCAGAATTTAGTTTGTTGTGCGAGTGACGTTTTGGAAGGAGGTCGGGGTGTCGTACGAGTTGCAGTGACAGTTTCCGAACTGTTGAGATTTCATCAGACACGTTCTCCTCTTCACACTTCGGCTTCAGTAAACTTGAGCAATGTACCCGCTTAGGATCAAACAATTTAAGGAATTCTTGAAATTACACTGCCCTACCTTGGAGCTTTCCTTATAGCAGACACCAAATATCGAGCACATAGAGTCGTGTTTTTAGGAAAGTTCAAGAAGGTTTAAGAGTGCCACTGCAATAGCTACGAAATAACTATTTTAAAATAGTCATGAAAATAGCAAAGCTGTTTTAAAAATCATGGCTCAAAAAGCACACGCTAATATTTTTTACAATTCGAACACGAGTTCAAAAAACGAAATGTGAACAAAATTTAACCAGCCATGACATAACAGTAGTGCATATTGTATCATTATAGCTAGGATTTGGAAAATATTGCAATTTCTTAGTGAAAGTTCTTAAAAGAAAGCAAAATAAATAGTAGGCGTTTTTCAAATTTAATCCATTCTAAAATGGATGAAAATGACTGAATGATGTTTGTCAAAAAATGAGGATTGCGTCCTTAGTATGATTATAATATATTTGAATTCTGTGTTTATATACTGAAAATTCAGTCAGATCACATCAGTTTGATAAGTATTTTTATTACTTTATTTTATTTTTGACAATAGTGCAATATTTGTGCCAACAGTGATTCTTAAATTCTTTTCTCATTTTGTTCTTCAATGTGTGTTGAAAAGGAATAAAAACGATCTGATTGTTTTTTTAGTGTTGAGGGAATGAATAAAGACGTCGGTAAGTTAGTTCGGAATATCTGAGTCGTACCGACAACCGATAGCAGAACTCTCAAGCAAGCCGGGATACGGGTAGTCTTGTGATTTACTCAAAATTGAGAGTCAGGGCTAGGAGATTCTTTACCACTGTAGATAAGTCGCCGCTCGTAGAACTTATCTTTGAATTATTCACATTCGATTTTTTCCTGTTTAAAAAGTCGTGCTTTTTTGAACGAGACTCGTTAAGCAAAATTAGTTTATACAACGTCGAGCGTAAAGACGATCTCAAATATTGTGATGTGTTGATTGAAGGATGGCAATGTTCGATTTCTTTGAAATCAACCTCTAAAAGCTGGTCCAGCTTATATCAATAATCGCTTTATATCGTGTATATTTATTGTGCCAAAGATGTATCTTTATTGTCGAGGACCGTCAAAACCTCTTGATCAAGAACTCATAAAAAAGGCTAGTTTAAATTTCCAATACCGATATCAAAACTCTGATGAAAATTTTTTTTAACTCTTCATCAGGGCGTGTAGATGTATATTTTGTTACGGTTACAAGTTCTAGTTAATTTAACTTGTGTTTATGCAACACAGTATACATACTGACGAACTTTTAAATGCTTCTCATTATAATTGCGGTTCTTACTTTGCATGAGATGAAAACGGCATGAAAGTCAATTTAGAATTAGTTTCGAAATGTCAAAATACTGTAATGTGCGATCGGAGAGCCTGCAAATAGTCGGGCATTCGCATGCTTTTATATATTTCTCACTGTGCAACGTTTTGCAATTATGGATAATCTTAAAACTAGTGTAGTAAGATCGAAGTAGCTGCAAATTATTAGTTTCGTTTCCGTTATTTAATTTTGTTTCCGTTATTAATACTTGAAAATTCCTCGAGTGAATTTACTAAAAGATGTAAAAAAATATTGCATTGTACTTACCTTGCAAGAATTTTTATGAATATTTTGCGATTTAAAATTCATGAGCGTTATGAGACGTTTGAATTGACTGCCATTGTTAATATTACTAACAGTAAGCTTATGAACTGAGATTATCATACTTTTTTAAAGTGTTCACATACAGCCAAAGTTTCCCGTCAATGGGTGTATCGAAGCTCATTTGGTACATTCGAGATAGAATTAATACAATGAATTTACCTTCCAACGATGTTTACTGTTTATTGATAACAGTTATGCACAATACACTTTACATAATTATAAATCGCTGAATATCAGTGTATACAATAAACCGACTACCACTACCAAATCAATTAATTTTGTACTGTTTTTTACCTTTTAATATCTTGCATATTTAATTTAATAGAGCAATTTCACGAATGCGGGCTAGAGATGGCTTGAACCTTGAGGAAAGGCCTTTATTTGTTGAACTTTGTAATATTATTTTGAAAGGCAATTTTGTTTTTCTACCAATTTTGTAACTGTTGTTAATTATACCAGCAGTGTCTCCTCAATACAGACAACCTACAATTTTCAGCATTTTTTGCATTGTAAGACCATTAGATCAGAATATATGATATGAAATAATTTTAGTTGACTCAATAATGTTTTTTAAGTTCCCGATGATATCTTATATATATATATACAAGATATTATTTATTTTACTGTATATATGCAGTAAAGTAGACATCATCTTATATACTTTTTGAAATTCGAATGCAGGTATAATTACTGAATTGTACATGCGATATTTTTACAGAAAAAATGACTGGTTTTTGGAAATTTAACTTGGAAAATAACAGAAATAGATTTACTTAAGATACTTTTTACTATAACATAAATTTCAAAATGTATATCTGCAAATAACACAAGGATAACACGTTTATGTGGTTTTAAAAAGAAAGACGAATGTGGATTCAAATTTTGGAAAGGCCGTAGCAGGATAAGCATGGTCTGGGTGCCCCTCCTCGGATGTGATCCATATTGCAGGGGTTAGTGGCTACCCCTATGAAATAAATTTACCCTGAGTATCAACTAAAAAAAAATTTTGTTACAAAAGTTATAAACTAATTTTGAAAAATCAAAAAATCAAATTTTCTCGAAAACGTCTTGACCGATCTTGGTGGTTAAAATATATGTTATAGTGGGTACTGAAGAGGTTCTGCAAAAAATTGAAGAACCAATTCTGTTTATTTTAAGTGGGGCCAACTTTATTTTTAGTTTATGACGCAATAAGTTATACGCAATAGTGTAATACAAACCAAATGCAACATAATTATTCCATTAAAAACACATTTTCT
>JAABKJ010002931.1:0-26882 GCA_011634705.1 Andricus grossulariae
AAACTCTGTCTCAACTCTTTTTGGGGTAAATTTGGTCAAAGAGAGAATTTACCACAAACTGAAGTTGTTGAAGAGCGTAAAAGATTGATGGAATTGTTGACTAACCCAGAGTTGGAGCTTCATTATATTACACCAGTCAATGATGATGTTCTTCACGCCACTTGGTCATATAAAGACGAGGCAAGTGTAGCATCACCTTATACAAATGTAGTCATAGCAGCTTTACCACTGCTCAAGCTAGACTAAAGCTTTGACTACCTTTATTAGTTAGATCGGCGCGTTTTGTACTATGATACAGATTCATGCATTTATATATTTCATGAAGATGTACCAGAGTACAATCCACCCATGGGTCGATTCCTGGGACAAATGACTTTTTAAATTCTCTTTTTGTTTTTAACATTTAAAACGTGTAAATCAGGTTACATTTTGTTTCTGAATTAAAAATTTCATAAATAGGCACAACAGAAGAAAATTGAAAATAGTTGTAATAAAAGTGGCAGCGATAATAGCCGTAATATTAGGAGTGAAATATATCTAATGCCAACACCTGTGAGCAAAATGAAGGTAAGTATGTCGTTTAGATTTTATTCAAAAAGACTCTCCCCCGGAAGCGCGGGCGGGTTGGCTGGCGGGCGCGGACCGCAGGCGCTGAAAATAACCTAATAGCAGCGCCACCGCATCGCGGCGACCAGGGTTATAAGCTCATTACCCTAGCCGCTGCAACCGGGACTATAAGCTCGCTTGCCTGGTTACCGTGCGCGCGGAGAAATATAAGCTCATTGACTTGAATTTTGATCTAATTTTGTCATCACACTTTACGCTTAAATTTGAGAGAACAACAAAAAAAATCAGATAAAAGGAGATTACATTGTAGGACTTCTTTATTCTTCAACATGGATCCAAGGTGGAAACATCCACTTATGTCTATAATTTCGGGTCCAATGGGTTGCGGTAAAACGGGTTTTGTAAAAGAATTCCTCGAAAATAATAATTTAATGTGTGACGCTGTATTTTGTCGCGTAATTTTACATTATTCAGAATGGCAACCATTGTATAAAGAGTACGAGGAGGGAGTTGAATTTCGTGAAGGTTTACCACAAGCATCAGACTATGCTAGTGATCGTCGAGCCTAACTTGTAATTATAGACGATCTTATGCGTGAATCGTCAAATAACACAGACGTTGATCTTTTCAGCAAGAGAAGCCATCATACAAATTAGAGTGTCATCTGTATATGACAAAATATTTTTCATCAGGGGCATGGTCAATGAGATATTTCTTTAAGCGCTAATTAAATTGTAGTATTTAAAAACCTGAGCGATCTAGCGCAAATTGAAGATCTCGCTAGACAAATATACCCTGAAAATAAAGTTTTTCTACGGGAAGCTTATTATGACGCAGCTTTGAGCCCACACGGGTACCTCTTTCTAGATATAAAGCAATTCACATCTAACAACTGTAGACTTAGATCCTGTATATTTCCGTCAGATTCTTACCAATACGTTTACGTACCATCAGAAGCTATAAAAGCAGGTTTATCAAGCGACCTAGTACCAGTTGTACGCTTCTCATGATGACGTGCGTACGAAAATTCATCGGAAAGATGAATGTTAAAACATTACACGCTATCTATCATTTGAATACAGATCAACAAAGCGCTGTTTTAAATAAAAAAAGCTAACCCGCAACTCAGTAAAAGTATTTGTGAATTTGCATCGAATATTTTACGTGGAAACGTTTCTCTAAAACAAACCGAAAAGCGAACATTGAAAAAACGCAGATATGCCTTAAGAAAACTAGTGACACCACGTGGTACGTGGAAGAGTAAAAATCGCTTTATTGTGCAAAAAGGAGAGGGATTTTTACCCCTTTTACTAGCACCAATCCTCGGTATACTTTTTTCTAACATTTTTCCGTCTTCGTAATTGCTTGTCATACATATTAAAATGGAGCATGCTAGGAAAATGGTTCTTGTGCCAAGTGATAGTGTCGAGCAAGTTAAGCTCCAGTTGTACCCGCAACAACAATTATTGACTAATTTTGTCAGCTCAAAAACACCCGGAAATGCAATTTCCAGGCTCGCCTCCGAAATGAGTGAAATTTTATACTCTTCATTATACACTGATAAACATGAAAAGTGGGAATTGTATAAGCAAGTTTTACAAAGGTTTTTGTTCTTTACAGATGAAGCGAAAAATTCAATTGGAAACAAGAAGGAAGTAAAAGACGCTGTTGAGGGCAAGTTAAACAGTGAGCAAAATTAAATGACGAGTCAGGATCAAGATGAGGATAATTTAACTCTCCCCATCTCAGATATTGCTGCCTCTGTGCCAAAAATTTATGGGGAGAAGAGTGAATTTTAGCTTCAAAGATTACGAGCACCAGAGGTTAAAAATAGAATAAAATGGGATAAACAGGGTGTTGTCTTTATCGATGGAGCACGTGTTGAGAAATCAAATATTTCAGATTTAGTGAACGATGCTGTTAGATATAGGACATCAGTTTTTGTGCCAGGAAGACGTCAGTTTTTAGAGTTTCTTCAAGGAATTAAGACACCTAAAGAAATTGTGGGTAATCGTGAGTACTGGAGATCAAAATCACATGCATCTGTAACAAGGTTATCAAACAACTCGCGTTAAAGTTCTACACCGAAAAAATCCAGAAAACTTGATGGTGAAGATGGGGATAAGACTATAGAATATCAGTATCTCTTGAGCGATAGCGAGAACTGGGAAAGCACCAACGACTCAGAAGCTGCAGCTGATTGACTGGTTAAAGAGTCAAGATGCATACAATCTCCATCGTCCTATTAGACGTAAATTTGCTAGACTTATCAAAATTTATTTTTAGAGGTTAGGTTGGAAATATTTTCATTTGCGATTTTCATAAATAATTAAGTTTTATAATAAAAATTTATTACTCTAAAAAATTAGATCAGACATAAGACGCTCTACTGATTTCCTAAGTCTCACCCCCACTCCAAATTTCCGAAAGTATCATTCATGGCGAGCTCCCACTCCAAATTTCCCAAAGTGCCAACAATGGCGGGCACCCTACTCCAGATTTCTCATAGTACCAACAATGGCAAACCCCCACTCCAAATTCTCCATAGTACGCACCATGACGGACTCCCCACTCCACATTCTCCATAGTACACACCATGGTGGACCCTCCACTTAAATTCTCCATAGTGCACAACGTGGCGGACCCTCCACTCCAAATTCTCCATAGTGCACAACATCGCGGACCCCCCACTACAAATTCTCCATAGTGCACAACATGGCGGACCCCCCACTCCAAATTCTCCGTAGTGCACAACATGGCGGACCCCCTACTCTAAATTGTCCATAGTACACAACATGGCGGACCCCCCACTCCAAATTCTGCATAGTGCACCTTATCTACTAGTGTCGCAGCAGTAGACGCACTGAAACAGTGGAATAGTAGGTCAATATCAGGGGAAGAAATCAGTTGAAGTAAAATGTAAACTACATATAAACTCAAATAACTAGTCACAAATTGAAACTAATATTTGAGTAATCTTCATACGTTGGATTTATAATAAAAATAAATTTACATGTTATTTTTTTGTCGTATAGCGAAAGTTCACGAAACGTGCAAGATTATGAGTTTCATAAATTTTATAAACATATCTCTTCTGAGTTCAGACATATTCTTTTTAGGGTGGGTCGAAAATAACAAATTCTGGGATTCGACATAGCTACAATTACGCAAAAAAGTAGCAAATTGGGATCCTAAAGAAGTATAGTAACAATTTAAAATCAATAGCCATGCAGCTTGGTTACCCACGTTCAAAACAAGTGTTAAAAAAATTTCTTGTTCGCAGAGTTCTGAAACTTTCCTGAACTTCAGTTCTTTTACATACCTGAAGGTGGTTATCTATCAATTATTTCCTAAGAGATGATGCATTTTTAATTCACCCCTGTTAACGGAAAAAATTGTTACCACCTGTGTAAATAGGAGAAGAGTTTTTTCGAGTACCTGAACTATCTAATGAGAAAAGTGCTGTAGAAAATATAATCGCCAAGACGCAGGAATAGAAACTGAAAATACAGTCAATTTTAAAAATGTTGCTTCAGGTATTGAATGAAATTATCTTCACAACTTGTGGTTTAAACATTTTTCTAAATAAGTGTGCGGGTTTTTAGCACTGATATATGCTACAAAAGAAAATCAAAAAGATCCAGGAGTCGAAGTTAGAAGTACGCGCATTCTCATGGCGCACTATGCGCGAGGCATTAATATATGCTTCTCATTTTGCACTAATTTTTAATCCCAACTACCCTAAAAACTGTATGGTTTGAATAAATTCATGTTATTACAATTCATAATAATTATGCGTTGACATTGAAACAAATTTATTTTTATTGTATTACTTTTATAATTTAAAAGAGTGCGTATCCTACATATAAGAGAAAGCAATTTTGTTAATCAACATTTTATTGAATCTTGCTTCGTTTTCCCAAAAAATTCATTTGTTCATTTGCAATGTCATTTTTTACGATTTGAATCAATAATACGTTTTTTTTCTCTTGACTTTTTTTCATATCGTGCATTGTTTGACTTAACATTTTCATTTATATTATACCATTAAACCATTGCCTTTTCGGGGTAGGCGAGACGCAATCAGTCCAGAAGGGAGTAATGTGGGGAACGGTATAGATTTTTATATCGACCTAGAAGTCCCGTGTTATTTATTCGAGTAAAACGATTGTTCCTCAACACTGCTCCGATCCAGGTTGCTGATAAATTTCGCCTCTCTAGCGATTATCCCAAGTGAAGAGCCTCACAAAGTCATCACGTGAAGCTCCCCACTTGAGCGCATTAGTATTCAAGGTCTTTCTTCAGGCTTCATTCACTCTACTGACACTCTTTTTATGAACTATTTATCGCCACACTTTTCTGTCCTGGCATACCTCTAAAAGCCAGCTCTTGTATTTCTATAGCTTCTTATGTCTCTTCGAATTAGGGTCTCATTCACACATTCTAACCATTCTTTCCCCGGTCTGCTTCTGGGCACACTGCCATTTACTTTACCTTGATACACTTGTTCCGTTAGTCATTCATCTTTCATTCTCTCAATTTTCTCAAAACATCTTAGCAAATTTCTTTCACTGATGCCAAGTAGTGTCTTCTCCACAACACATTCTTCGAGGACTATTTGATTACTTACTTTGCCATCATTTTTGTTTTCTTCACGTTAATTTTGAGGCCCATGTTCTTCATGCTTGTATTCAGTTTAATCCAAATTCTTTGCAAGTCTTTGATTGACTCTGACATAAAAATCTTATCATCTGCAAAAACAAACACACGTACCATCACTGTCTCGAGATCCACACCTTCTTCGTCGAGGAAGGTTTCCCATTCCACCAGTGTGTAAACATCTAAGCTTGAAAGGAAAATAAATAATAATGAAACGGTTCAACTTTTATCAATTCTACATGGTCTATCAAATTGTACTTGATAATATGTACATCACATTTTTTTTTCGAATTCCTGAATTCCAATATTAGATCGACAACATTGATTGAATTTGCCTCGCATTATAATTTTTCTTTGTTATCCTCACATATGTGATATCGAGCAATTGCAGTGTTTTGAAAAATTCACTTAAACTTTGAATATATTTCTGTAAAATTGAAAATTAAATGTGAAAACGATAAAAATCAACAATATTTATCCTTTTATTACTTTAAAATTTGTGTCATATTTTTTAATATTGAATTTGGTCCAAAGATTGGATATCAGAGATTCCGATTATTCAAGATTTTGATCCGACTCTTCAATACTACTGTCGCTGGGGCTACGCGAACTTATTGTAACCAATAAAACTAATGTTTGTCTACAAAAATAAATCATCCATATCACTTAGGAGAGATTGCAACGTTTACGAAAAATACAATATTATTTATGAAAATTAATTTCTGAAATTAAACATTTCTGTCATTTTTACATAAATATTGTAGGAATTGGGGAATTTTTTTATAACAATAATGACCAAAATAATAAAAAAGATACAAATTTTAATATTGAGCATTAATTTTTACTGGTTTTCAGAAATTTTAGATTCTCTTCAATGCCGAGTTTAAATACGACTTGAGTAATACATTTTTTCGTTTCTAGGAAATAATTAATATAAAATGCAAACATGATAGACTGAAAAACATTCTAGAAATTATCATTAATTGAAAATATCTTAAATAAATAGGGTATATTCGTGTCTTACAGAATATGACCGATCATCTGAAGAGAGATTTGCGAAATCAAATTTTATTAAAATTCTTGACGTACATGATACCGAATTCTTTCAATATGTGAAAACTGTTCGATGATTATCTTTCAATATGAAATTCAGTATTCAATCGTACACTGATGGCAAGAAATAATCCGAAAAGGTTTTTAAGCTTATGTTCTCAGCAAGCTTCTCCCAGTGATGAAAACACGAATTCGCTTTGATTACGAGAAATTTAGGTAGAAATAAAAAGATTGATGAAAAATTATCTCGAAGAAATGATATTTCCTGATCATTTTTGTCAATATATGTACACTCCAACTCCAAGGATACGAGCTTCAAAGATACGAGCGCTCCACAGATACGAGCGCCCCGACTCAAAAGGAGCGAGTGAAATTTTTTCCCACCCTAGCCGAGAGCGAGGCGCGCGCGGATGCGCGCTGTGTTGAATTCGATGTTTGTTGTCACTTTGTTCCCTCACCGTAAGCTCATTTTGGCTGATTGTGATTGTCAAAAAATACGACGTGACAACAACATTAGAATGCGTTGAAGTTTCCTCAAACAAAGATGATCTTATTCAAACGACGATTTATTCAACATTATAATATGATTTCTTACCTGATAATGCCTGGCGCGACGCAGTATGGTCCGGGAATCGGGTGGACTTCAAAGACCACGTGACATACACATTCACACACAACACATACGAGAAAGAACTCGGGCGATAAAGCAGAGTTCCTGCGCTCAACTTTCAAATTTGAACTTTTTGTAATGAAATATACACACTGAATGAGTAAAAAACATTAAACACTTCTGACGGTTTTGCAGAAATCTTCAAAATTGTACTTTTCTTTAATCTTCAAAAAGCCCAAATTTTTCAGACATTATATTTTCTACGAAAAAATACGACAAATAATTAATTTTTAGAGTTATCTTAGTCAAATATTGAATAACTTCTTTTTTGCTACGAAGGTAATAATCATGCATATTTTCTGAATATGGTGTTTTTCAATTAACCCATTGTGTCTCGAATATGTTTAATTCTATTTATTATTCAATTGTTTACTTTATTTCTTTGGATATAACTTTTGTTAGGCCAATTTTTTGTTACAAATTTTATGAATTCCGATTTTTTACGTATAAAAATTAAACTTAGACGTCGCGTCTCTTTGAAATTAACTATTTCTCCATGATGCAATGCAATATCGATTCTGTGATTCGTACGCAATTTGACGGTTGTCAGGACAGGCTCACTTTATTGTAGAAAATAATAGTAATATTTGCTTCAGCTAGCACAACAAGAAACTCTGCGGTTGTGATAACCAAAGTACCTTGGTTATACATATGACCATATGTATTCGTTGTAACCATTGGTGCACGCATAAAGCTGATTCCAATCATTAACTTTGCTTACAGCAACCGAATATATAAAATAGTGCAGCTTACTGTCATGATAACCATAAAACTGGTGGCTTTTCAGAATTTTTTTCTTTGAGGCAATTACAGTAGACAAAATTCTTGTGCTATGTGCACAATAATACAAAGCCGATTTCTCTCAGTGAATAAAGTAACCACTGTTTATGTGAAGAGTAATCATAAGATAAACGATGGCAATATATGAAAATGATATAATATTTTTCTCATTTTTACCCATTCTTAAAGAAAAACATAATTATCTAAAAATTAATATTACTAGAGCCAGTCCGTAGCAACGTACGCTACCAGTCAAAAGTGTGCGTTTAATTACGAAAGTCGGATCAAAAATAGACTTGACTTAGAAAATGACTCACTATGCAAATAATTCAATAAGGAAGATTTACAAAATACCGTGAAAAGATCATTACGTGTGCCAGGGTATTTTCTGTTTCTGACCAATTTTCTATTCTCAACCTCCACTCTCTGCATGGTTTAGGAAAGTAAATGGAATAAGTTTACTTCGCATAATTGAAATCTACAATATCTCTCTTCAAAATAACAACAAGAAGATAATACAATATTTACTGGTTCTCGAATGGAAGCATTTACCGCTCACTAGGAGGCACTAACGAACATACATAAGTGGCCGTGAAATTCGAACTCAAATTAAGCAGAGGAAAGTTAAAAAAAATAATTAAAACAAATAAACAAAACACAGGCCTCACGTTAACAATAAAGGTGCAGTTACCGCAGTCAGATCACATGTATAGAGATCGGCCTCAATAATACTCCGTAGTTTTTAACAACAGTAGTAAGATCTACCTTACATACTGTTGGTCAAAACGTATCTTCCTACCGAATGTTTCCTTTTCTGTTCATTAATGTTTTCCTACTTTGCAATTCATTTTTTTTATTAAGCTGCAGTCCAAATTTCATATTTTTTTCTGCCTATTTTGTACAATATTATTTTTTTTAAATTTCCTATGCTAATTAAAATTCGAATCTCGCGGGCTCTTATGTAAGTTCGCCAGTGCTTCCTGATAAGCGGGAAACACCTACATTGTTATACCAAATAGCATTTACAAAAGATTAACTCAAGCGATTCAAGCTTTTTGTGTGCTGGCTGAATCGAGCTGCAAACCGAGAAAAAGCTCGAGGACAAAAAAAGCTGACTGGCCTAAAATATCTTGCAGTCCAAAAGAAAATCGAAGACAGAATAAAACTGGCGACCGATAAATGCTTAGGGATGAAAAAAGCTCACAAATATTGGAACATAAATAAGGAATATTGAAGGAATTAATACTAATATTGACAGGAATGTATACCTAAAAAGTAAGTTAGCCTTTCAATTTCCATACGATTTGAAAAGTTCTTTTCTCGAAATTTAATAACTAGGAGACCGATCGAGGCCACTTTTCAGAATTACTTATCAACGATGTCTTCCGAAAACAGTTCAAGTTGTTGAATGTTCAACCTATAAGGATGCATTTTCAACCGAATGGTGGAAATTTTAAGCAAACAAGATTCAAGTTCAACCAAATGGTCGAATCTTCAAGCAAACAAGTGTGTTTCCGACAAAGAAGTTGAATTTAAAAAAAAAAGGTTAATTCTGCGACAAAATAATTCAATATGTAACAAAATAGTTGAATTTTTAGCCAAATAACGGACTTTTTAACCTAGAAAGATGAATTTTCAAGCCAAAAAGACAAATTAGACAGTTAAATTTAGGGCCATCTTTCGCAGAATTCAAACATTTTTTTGAAATTTATCATTAGGAAACGAACTAAATGTTGTATCCAACTAAATCCAATTGTCTTATGAGAAGAAAATCTGAAATAAGTTACAATTTTCAGGAGTTTAAATAAAAATACGTGGTTCTTCTTAATATACTTGAAAATTAAAACTCTTAACAACATGGAAAGTTGTTTTCCAAATTGAAAAAACTTGACTGAGTCTAAGAGACGAGTAGAAGTTTTAAAAAGATAAACAATAATTAGAAATTGAAAAAAAAAATTTGCAAATTTTTCGCTGAAAAGCATATTCTTGAAGATTTTGAACAAAAAGTTTGAAATCTTTTTAAGAAAGTTGAGAGGTTTCAAAACAAAAAAATGTTCAATCAGTCACCATAAAAACTCTTAATACACATAATAATAATAATACAGATAAAACAGATTCCTTCTATCTTAATAACAATACTAATTGTTGTTTATTACCCAAGTGTCGTAACAAAGTTCAAATGTTAATTTTTCACAGTGTATTATTCTAAAAGAATAATGATTTTTTATACAAAAATAACCATATGTTTTTTTTTCAAATTAAGCTTGTATAAACTGCTATAAACATAGTAAACAATTCCTACATACTTCTATTATTTTGGCTCAATTTTATATGCAAAATTTATCAGATGAAAACTTATTATTGGCCATTTTGTTTTTAGCCTCAGCCCGTCGCCAACCCTCGATTTTACCGTAAGTAAACCTAATTGAAGGACAACTGAAGGAGAAGGACCTCGCGATTGGAATCATGGACGTCGAAGGAGCCTCTAACAACACCTCTGGAGAGGTGATCAGGGTGGCCAAGATCACATATGGTGTGCCTACTGTAGTCATGGAATGGACGTGCCAAATATTGGCTAACAGGAATCTTACTACGACTAAGGGTGGTACCACTTTATGTGGAACCGTTGACTCGGTATGTCCGCAGGGAGGAGTTTTATCGCCCTTGCTGTGGCTATAGAAGATCCATAGGGACAAGGTGGGGCTCGAAACCGGAGACACTCATGTGGATCCACACAGCGATGTTGCGACACAAGCTAACCTATGCGGCCGTAGTCTAATGGAGCAGGATCGAGCTGTCCACTGTGAAGTCTCGACTGAAAACGATCAGGGGACTGAGTTTGAGAAGCATTACTGGTGCCTCGAAGTCGACACCCACGATGGCACTGGGGGCACTGATAGGTTTGGAGCCCCTTCATCTTACCATCAAGGCTTTGGCTGCCAAGACGGCCTGGAGACTAAATTTGGTAAATGACTGAAGGATCTCGACAGCAGTGGAGATCCCAGTCGACATCGCGAAGAGGCAGACCCTGAACATGCCCAGGGACAAAATGGCCACTAGCTACCTCTTCGACAAGAAGTATCGAGTTAGCCTATCCACGAAGGAGGAATGGGTTAACGGCGACGCAAACCTGCCCAGTGATGGAGACAACTGGTTTACAGATGGCTCCAGGAACGAGGAGAATGCAGGAGCAGGGCTGCTATATTATCCTTGAATGGAACAACGACCACGTCGCTAGAAGTATGGGAATGCTTTGAGGCACTAAACATGTTAGCAACGGAAAACCGAGTTACTCTGATATGGATCCCTGGACACAGCGGTATCAAGGGAAATGAGATATCAGATAGACTAGCCAAACTAGCAGCCAGAAGAAATTTACTAGACCCGAGCCAGTTATCGGTATTTCCAGTCGGTCAGTCACTGAAGAAATTAACAGCTGGATGACAGAGGAACATCAGAATGAGTGGGATTTTGTCTCTGGTTGTAGACAGGCTAAAACTCTTGGGCTCAAAGTTTAACTTTAACTGAGCAAGGGAAACACTCAAGCTCGGGAGAAACAAAATGAAAGTCCTACCAGAAATGTTTATAGGACATGGGAACCTCGGATATCACAGACATAAGAGAGGGCTTGCGGAAAGTCCCCTCTGTCGTCTGTGCGGAAAGGATAATGAGACAGCTACTCAATCCTTTGTCACTACCCTGCGATTGTGGGGAAACGCTTAACACTCACAGGCAGTTACTGCATCAGTGAGTCGGAGATATCAGCCAACAGCGTGGCTGTGGTCCTCTCCCTATGGAGAGGACCTTGGGGTCACGCTTGGGCTCTCAAGGGGACGCAACGGGATTACGCAAGCGTCAGGGGCTGTTAAGATCTCAACCCAACTAATAATAATAATAATAATAATAATAATGTTTTTTTGTTAATTTTGAAATTGGCGCATATGAGGGTATTTAAAGGCCTATCCGAAAAGCCCTTTATCAACTTTGATATTGCAATTAAAGTTATTTTATGATATAAAAGTGGGGTGGATCCATAACAAGTGGTAATGAGGGGGTTGATTATGGTTTTTTCTTAATTTTGAAAATTTGTTGGTCATCGCTTTGCAAAATGTTATCACCTCCATATTTTGGACAATTTTGCCGACATACAAAAAAGTTTGTGGCGCATATGAGTGCATTTGAAACCCCATACGACAGTCCCTTCATCACTGCGGATTAAAAGCTTTTCAGTTGGCTGGTCATCACTTTGCAAAATGTTATGACCTCCATATCTTGGACAATTTTCAAGATATTCAGTAAATTTTTATAGCTCATATGAGCGCATTTGAAACCCCATACAAAAATCCCTTCATCACTGCGGATTAAAGACTTTTTATTTTTTTTTTGTCATCACTTGGTCATCACTTTCTAAATTGTTAAATCCTTTGTATTGTGGATAGTTTTTAAAGTTTGCAAAAAATTATTGTGACGCATATAAGCGCATTTGAAGACGAATTACTCCAGATCCGTAAGTTTAAATTTTCTTATCGCTGATGTTAGGCATGGAACGCGCGTCTCTCTTTTTTTTCTCTCTCTCTCCCTCTCTCTGGTTGGGAGTTCACTCTGGTGCATTAATGTGCATACACGAAAACTTACTGTATACATTTCGAATCTTAAATTGTTAATTATTTATGTCTTACGGTCCACATAAAAAATTAATTAAAAATGAGCCAAAAAAACATCTTTCCAGCTCAGAATTTATTAATTTACAAAAACTCCTTTCTACATCCTTTACGTTTCGGTACAATTGCGTACCTTTTTCAAAAGGTTTTTAAAAAACTTGAGATAAGAATAATTTTGACGAGTAGAACAATCATCACAAAGAAAACATAGAAACTTATGTCGATTTTTAACGAATTCAAGTCAAAAAAATTGGAGTTAAAAATTAATAATAATAGAGCTCGTTATTGAAGCCTCAAAAAAATTGAACAGACTTCACTCCCTTTAAAAACTACATCTTAAAAATATAAAGCAGAGATCTTCATATCGGTTAGGATTTTGAACTAATTTTAATTATTTTATTAAGATTTTATTATTAATAATAACTTATTTTTAAATAATTTTTTATGTGGACCGTAAGACATAAATAATTCACAATTCAAAATTCCTAATCATCGTCAGTCGAAGAAAAGGATTGATTTGTTACTTATCAAATCATTACAATTTATACATTTCACCTGAATCATGTGATCGGTGACATGATGGAAATAGTTGCGCACTCTAAATTGGCATTAGATATTCAACTTTTCTTGAGACTGCTATCAGGCAGTTATATCATTTTAATTATTGTATTGTTATTATGCCGCTTAAGACCGTTTAATACAGCTATAAAAGGCCGAATTTGGCCTTACTATTAGTTGCTAAATGTTACTATTTTGAATTTATTTGTCGGTGATCTAAGGCACTAATGTCAATTCGTTAAGTGACTATTTATCGCACGCCATTCTAATAGTCAAAATTAAATGTCACAAGAAAATTAAATACTGACATCAATTATCTTGAATTGAATTCCCTTAATCTATTCGACCCTGTCTATTCAATTAGATAACTAAAGGGTAGTTATGCCTTGCGAACCACGACATCCAGGAAAACCAGGAGCTAAAAACAGCTCAGATTTTGGTCTGATTAGCGCAGGATGCAAAGTTTCATTGACCCATAGTTGACATTTCTTCATGAAATAACATTATGAATTTGGCTCATAACGTGAAACAAAAGCAAGGGCTAAAAGCAGCTCAAATTTCAAGTAACTTATATTAAGCTTGATTTAACATATTAATTTTTGAAGAAACGATGGACGTCCTTAATCCAATTAATCCAGAAATAAAAAACAAACAAAACTAAAAACAGCCCAGGCTTTGATTCATCCTAGAAAAATTAAGCTTGTAACTATCCAGATGGAATTGGTCTAATTTGTAATTTTTTAGTTAAATAAAAATCAAGAGTTAAAGCAGCTCATGTTTCAATTCAACTTACGCTATAGAATCAGAGTTTAATTTTTGAAGGTAAGAAAAAACTCAAGTTGCTAATTAAATAAGGCGAAGGACTAAATGCAGCTCATGCATTAATTTAATTTATGCGATCTTGAATTGGAATTTTTTTTAAGGATAATTTAATTTAAATTCAGTCTGCTGTTCAAATAAAAACGAAGAGCTAAAAGCAGCTCATGTTTTACTTTGAAATTGACAGAATCAAATAAAAATTGAATTGTGGTCGGGATATTCTGAGGAAACATGGTTGAACTCAAAAATGTAATTCTGCACTTTGATTTTAAAATCGAATTGTCCGAATGTTAAATTAATTTTCAAAACTTCAGTCCGTAAAATTTCTGGCTAAATAGCAATTTCACTGTCAGAAGTTGAACCGAATTTTCATGTGAACTTTTGCAAATCTTTTTCATCATTTTACGGATCAGGCAGACTAAAAATTGATTTGATAAAATTCCGAGTAAACGGTAACGCTGGCACCATCAGCTTCTTACGTACGAGACAATAATTTTGAATAATAAAAACCTGTGAAAGAACTCTAATTACCATAATGTACCGGAGGTTCAAGTTGCCAAATTAATTCGATTAATTTGTTTAAGTTTGTGGGATCGTGAATTCCATCTTATTAATTCAAGCCTTTTCTTTTTCGGCTGCCTTTCTAACGTCAAATGTCGATAATGAAAAGGTTTTCGTTTAAATAACTAATGTATTGAATCTAAATTGACCTACATACATAATTGACTTACCCTAACTTATGTCTACCGCCACACTTCATTCGCCAGAGAGAAGGAAGGAGCGGGCAAGGATTCAGTAGTTCTTTTTTTTTTTGTTTTTTATTTTTTTGATAGGATGAAACTTTTTAGGTTCACACCTTTCCCTGGAACGTCGCACTGGGTAGAGAACTGCACTGGGCCAGATTCGCCGTTTCTGTTCTGTGTGCACAAAGTTGGTTTGCAAAATCGACACATCCTACACACATTCAAATCTGTTAAATTAGGTCCGATGGTGTCGTAAGTCGATGTCATCCCGGTTCGTCCGAATTTGATAGAAACGTTGGCCCGTTGCTGCCGTTTTAAAGGCAAATGAGCGAATTTAAATTCTTACGACGTCGGTGGCCAGCTCAGTTACTACTGGTCGGTACCAGAAGTAGTGAAAAACTGCTATAAGATTTTTTACTTGGACCGACTCGAAGGTACGAATGCATAGGTGAAGTAGGTTATTTTTGCAAGCATTGCTAATTTTGATTGGATGGACGTTGTCAAGCGACAATTTGGAAGAGGGCTATGCAAGGAAGCTATGTAGGGAATTGCTGATTTTTCAAAAATGCTGAATGTCATATAGAGACTTAGAAATACATTTGATTCTCTTAATTCAATATTTTTTAATTCTAGTTTGAATTTAATTAACTTGTGATAATTTATTGTTTCCATTTCAGTTTATATATTTGAATAAATTGTAAACAATCCATTAGCTTCAAGTAGTAGTTTTGTGAGTATCCTTAAATAATAAAAAACTATTTTCATTAAATAATAGTGATTTAACTATTATTATTATGGGTTAATTATTATGGGTCAGATCAACTGTCAGAAAAGATATTTTGTATTATTATGGGTTAATTATTATGGGTCAGATCAACTGTCAGAAAATATCTTTTGTTTACATAGGAAGGACATTGGAAGAGAAGGAATAACACTCGCACCGCGAGTAAGTCGTTGGATGTAGCTGTGAATAGGTACGCGCGTTGTGTGGTGTATGTATGAGTGCTCACCTTGCCGCCATTCGTATCGCCGTCTTTAATGTACTGTTGCTCCTTGTAATTTAATTATCCTTTTTGTTGAATTTTCTTATTTCCTCTCTTCTTTTCTCCTGCAAGAGCTCCTTTAACTCCGCGCAGTTCTGTCTCTGGTTCTCTTCCTTCGCCTCTTCTTTCTCTCGTTGAATGTTCTCTTCTTCTTGTCTTCTCTCCTTCTCCATTTTTTCATTCCTATTCTTATTATTTTGCTACTTGTACACTTCTATCCATTTTTATATAATTTGCGTACTTCTTCCAATTGTTTTTGCTTTTTTCTTTTCTTTTTTTGATTTTCAATCATTTTCATCACTGTCTCGTGTTTTGTATTGGCTTCTTTTCGTTGTTTGTGATATTCTATTTCTTCTTTCTCTCCTTTATATTCCTTTTAACTTCCTCCATCGTAACTACACCGTATAAAACTCGTTTTTCTTCTGCAAGTTTTTGGATTCTTGGATACCCTTTTCTCGAACCAAACTCGTCGAACATTCCGACCCTCTCTGCCAGCAATTCCTTATCTGTTATTGCTTTAATTGCTTTTTTCATGTTCATCTCTGAATCCTTTCTCCTTCGTCTGTCCATTTCCTCTCTTCTTCTCTGTCTAGCTTCAGGTAGCTCGTGTACCGGAGGTTGAAGCAAGTCAACCATTTTTACGCAGAAGTGTGTGAGTGAATCCTGAACCTTGAACTCCTTCCGGCAGCAGGCGTACTTTAGCATCAGCCTCTTGTCAATTTTCTGAAACTTTAATTTTTTTCTGTCTTCTTGTTGTTTTTGTCTTCGTAAATGTTAGTTGTATGTTTTGCTTGTTTTCAATGCTGTAAAATCAATTTGTCTACAAGAATGCCATTTAGAAAAATTTGAATTAATTATTCAGCGGTACACTTCTTAATATCTTTAACATTCCAGTTACACAATGATTTGCCCTTTTTATTTTTTAGCTCATAAATTGGCTGTGAAATGTTTTCTTCAATAAAGAATTATTATTATTATTATTAAATATGCATTATTTAATTCATCCATAACAGTTTCTAAAAATTTTTAATGTTCACTTAATGTTTTTGTAATTATTTTTGTGTCGAGGTATCAAAATATATTCGGTTTCATGTCAGGTGTTACCAATTTGTCCATCAGGCGCTAGAATGTAGCAGATGCGTTTAATAAGCCAAATGCATTTGCTTGTATTGATACATTCCTTTACCTGCGACAGTAAAAGCTGTTATTTCTCTTGATCTTTCGTCCATAGGTATCTGATGATATGCTATGCGAAGATGTATTTTCAATGTGTATTTCTCTGACCTCAACGCGACTTAAGTTTCCGTTATTATCGGTTTATACCCCTGAACATCTATCGTGTGTTTAGTTAAATTTCTGGCTTTTAATCTGAATCCTGGCTCTTTAATTTTTCTGTTAATAAAATTTTGTAAATGAACTTGTTGGGCTTCATTGAATTATATTATTCCTTCACAAATTTGTGTTGAATGTTAATATTAATGAACTTGTTGGTCTTCATTGAATTCTATTATTCCTTCACAAATTTCCTCGCACGATTCTGAATTCTAAATTATAAAAACCGCATTGTCTCTAAAATGAAGCCAATAGCTTAACCTAATTGTGAATAATTATTCTACCATTGAAGCATTTTTTCCTCAAATTTATCACTTCTTTTTGTTACATTAGAATGGCTTGAGTCTAGTGCATCACCTGTAAGGGGGGCTTGGGTGTGGACATGTTGCAACGGGAGAAGAGACTTCGCGCGGTAGCAAATCTGCTTCTTTTCCTAGCATGTGATTTCGCAAGCTACCCTTGATCCGAATTTTAATTTCCTTTTCTCTTTCTGCCTATTCCTATTTTGCTCGGTGTCTTTCATTACCGGTTCCTGCATTTTGATTCGATTTCCTTCTATCGCATATTTGATTTGTGGTAATTCTGGTAACCACCAAATTTTTTTTCATAATCCCTTTTCAAATCTATTCTTTCCATCATATCGATACCTATTATTCCTATCGATTTTAAATCTAGTGAGAGTCTAAATAATATAAATTTTTCCTTACGACCTATTTTGATGGAGTTTAATGCCTGGCATATTATTTTTAACTTCAGGCTATTCGCGATCATTAAATTATCATTTATTGGTTTCACAATTTCAAAGTCTGAATCTAAATACTGGGGATGTGTTTGGTTTTGTTTGCTATTTTCCGCCTTTAATAGAACCTTTTGCGTTTCCCAGATCTAGAGTATACCATCAGTCGCGTCGAAAATGGCCTTTCTTCTCGCAATTGTAGCATGTAATAGGTTCTCGCGATCTGTAATTTAAATTTCGATTTCCTAAATTCGGATCGGTTGAATTTGTAATGTGTATTGCTGATTTTGATATCTCGATCTAAATTGTCTTTGTTGATTTTCTTCCCTATTCTGATATTCATTTTTACTATTATTATGACTCTTAATTTCCTTTATCTTTTTTACTTCTGTTATTTTTATTGTCATCTTTATCTAAAATGCATTTGTCGCAATATAAACTCTGTACTCTATTCTTAAGTTATCGTACGTTTTTCGTAATTGCCATTCCAGGCTTGGACGTGGCATTAATGTCTCGAATAACTGCTTAATTTCTGTTAGGAAAGCATGAATGTATTGATCTTTCTTCTGATGACAAAATTTTATTTAATTTGTACTATTTCTGAATATCTTTACTTCAAATATATTTCATTAAAATCATCGATGAACTGATCTAAATTTTTCCAATTGTCTCTAGTCACTTGGAATCAACTTGAAATGTCTTCCTCAAAAACTGCATCTAAATTTTCTGATACATCGATTTTGCTAATTTTATATTGTGTTTTGAATCTTAATAAATTACTTTAAAAAATAAGTAGGACTTTCATCCGTATTATTTTTCAATTTAATTGGGAAGTTTGACATGATTTAGAATGGAGTCTGTATCATTCCAAAAGGTCTCGGAAACTCTGCGTATCCATCCGCTTGACTGCTACGTCTATTGTTTGTAATTTTCGACCTTGGTTCTGCTAACGCGTGTCTTTGATTATTATAATCCAATTCTGTTTTTTCGAAATAAACTGTATTATTCCAGATCCCATTACTTTTATTTGCATTTCCTGAATAAAAATTTTGTGTTCGCTTTTAAAATACTATCAATCTTTTCATTTAATTTTCCAGCTTCCTCCGAAAGTTATTTAATTCTCTTTTTATTTTCCTCGTATGCAACTAACTCATCAGCACCGCTCCAACATTCTGCGTTATTTTCTAAAAACGAATCTACCTCAAAAGTCCTATTATCAATTCTCTCTCTTTGACTTTCTTGTCTTTCTATTTCTTTACGCAGTCTTTTATGTCCTTATCAAGCTTTTTCTGTTATTTCTTTCTCTTTCCTTTCTAAGAGTTTCTCCTCTTTCTAACCCACTTGATTCTAATCGCTCTTTGTCTTTTTCTAACCTTGCGAGTTCTTCTCTTTTTGCTTCGATTTTTTATCTATTTTCTTCATTTATAATTCCTGGTTTTCTAATCTAAAGCTATGCTCACGTACAACTCGACAATTACCTAGTGTATTTTTTATTTTGGGAGGCAGTATGCCAATCGCTTGTATGTGTGAGGTACGGTCTTGTCTATGTACGTTAGGTGTACTTGCCGTCGTAACTGCTGTATGCGTTTGTGTTTTTATTGTAGTTTAGGGATTGCATCTGTCGCTTGATTCGGCTGTACCGCCTCCCATTCTAACTCTCCAAATCGTTACAAATTCTGAGTTTCACTCTGTTATTACTTCTGTTTTCACTTTAAAAACTAGCTGAATTTGCCTGTGTGTTTCTTATTCAATATTAATTTCTGGGATTTCTCTATGGTCCCTATTCTCTCTAATGTTTCCGACTGGGTTCGCCATTTTTCGTATGCATCGTTTTGATTTTTCCTGATCGTAAATGCATTATTCAAATTATTATTCTATATTTAATCATTTAATTTTCGCGGCTTAGTTCATGGGTTTCTTTTGGTAATTGAAAAGCGGCACGTTCACGTAAGTGAGCGTCTCGGATTTCCTACTTGGGGTTGCGCGTGGGCAGACCACGTAGTGGACTTCTCCACTGATTTTTATTTCAAGTTATCGATGGTGGAACTTTTCAATACGTGGTGTTCACCCACGTTTTGATGATATCTTTTTGTCTTTTAATAGAAATCGTTCGCTCTGATCTTAATTAAGATTAAGCTGAAAATAAATAGACACAATGGATGAAGAGAATTGAATGCATGATTAATCAAACATATAAATTTATTAACCGAAGCGTAGACCTTAATCCTCTCTCAGTTATAATGACGACAGAGACCCTAATATAGTGCACATGCGCACTTCTTCTCGCTTATAATTTTCTTTAACACTTGAAATTGTTACTAGACTCTAGTTTGTTCAATACTGTTTTCAGTCTATTTCATAAATGAGGATGACTTATCTGTAATACCTAAGTATATCGCATAAGAACGACGGTTTTTATCAAAAAGAATTCGTAAAGCCCGTCAACGAATTATAACATAAGCTTATTTTTACGTCCTAGCTATTCATGGAAAAAAACGATAATTTCAGTTATATAGAATTCGCGAATCTAGTCAGCGAACTAAGTACAATTTAACTTGAACATCTTGGCCATCAGTGCATAAGAATAATAATTGTTATCACCGAAAACTCGTGGACCTAGCCAACGAATTTTAATACAACTTTGGTACATTGTTCTAGCTATTTACGCATAAGAACAGCAAATTTTATACCGCGGGATATTCGCGAATTCAGCAGAGTATGATTCGTGACATACCAATTCTAATCATATATTATTACGAGAGTATTCATAAATATATATCACAAATCACATATCAAAAATTACATGTCAAAATCAGGCCCCCCAAACTTCAATATATTTGACCGCGACAAAGTTTCGTAGTTCTACATTACTGAGAGCGCTATAATAAGATGCACCCTCAAAAAAATCTTCTTGTCCCTGATGTGATGCACACAAGCTCATTAAAACTGTCAAGAAGGTTATAAGTCACGAAAAGAAATTAGTATTTATTTGTTGGTGGAATGGAGGATAGACAATTTATTATCTGAAACCCGCAAAATATATTCCGTTGAAAACAAATATTAACCGTAGAACACTACTGTTGGGTCTCCGAGAACCGAGCGAATTTTTGGAGTTTCAATTCCGATAGAAAGCCGTGGGTTTCTGCGACCGAAGGGAGGGGGGAAACGTAGTCTACAGCGATGCCTGTCAGGACCCAAAAGGAAAATCTTAGTGCCTCATTAGTTTTCATACAAAGAGGAAGTATAGACCACAGCAGTGTGCGCCAGACCCGGCAGTAGTGCTTACGTTGCACCGAGAAGTGTAAGTGAATTAAAAAATATATATACTTCACAATGCTTTAAAGTTTGATGCTAATGTCTGTATTACGTATTTTTGTGTTGGGAATAAATGTTTTAGAATTATTCTTGATCAGAACAAAAATTTTTATGTGTGAGTATATATACATGTTTGCTTCATAATGTCAATAATTTTCTTGCATGAAATACCAACCTATTTTTAAACAAGATTAAGTAAAAAATTATATAAATTTTCTTAGCTAATCTAACGGAACGTTTTTTAATGTGGGATTTTTCGTTTAGAGATGCCGTGTTTATGCTCACAGAGCGGAGAAGGCCCATTCCGGCCGATAGAGAGAGAGAGAGAGAGCGCTGCTATGTGCTGACTGTGATCCGTTACCTGCGGAACTTCAATAGTTATTATATCATCTAAATTTCTTTTTTTGCTGCATTAATTATTATTTTAATGATTTCACTGTATGCGTTGCCAATAAAAACAGTTTTTGTATGAAAAACAACTTTTTCAATTAACTTTTTCCCAAAACTTGAAACTTCAAAATTTACTTTCTGGACCCCTTGCAGTTTCCTAACAGACATCTTTTTTTACTTAAGTTTATTTTTGCATAGTTGCGAATGTATTATTTAAGATAGTATGTAACAGCGATGTTCGTCAATATTTACATTAAGTATTAGATCAACTTTTTTATTGTTGCATCGATTTTTCACAAATCTTGCTTTTGTTTACATTTTTGTTAACATTTTACAGCAACAACAAAAATTAAGTGTACAGGAATTAATTCGCAAAGGAACAAGCTTCAAAATAAATAAAAAAATGGAAAAAATAATAAGTAGTTCAAAAAATAGACTTACGAGTGCGTGAGAGACCCAGGAGTAGTGTTTAAAGGTGTGGAAAGAAGCAGTAGTGTTCTAGGGTTAATTTAGCGAAGTATTGCGGAAAAATCGGGCGGGGGGGGGGATTGGTAATGATTGGGAATTTGGTAAACCCGGAAATAATCTGGAATTTTGTATTCGTTTTCGAATTATATTCCCAGTCATAATACAGCTTCTTCCAATGTCATTATCTGTAGTTTCCGGGTTCAAAAATTTTCTGGTTCACGGAATTCCCGGGTTTTCAGATTACTGGACAAATCGACAGCGCTAAATATTATTTTGCAATTTTTGAAAAATTGAACGCGAGGTTACACAATATTATCAGTATCAACTTTGATCCCCCCCCCCTTCCCGATAATTCCGTGATATTGCGCTAAATTAATATTTATTTTCCACAAAATTGATTTTGCGACTTTTACGAAATGAACTTTCTGTTTTCTAAGCCATCAATAATTAAATATGAATTGTTTTTCGTGGCCTATAACCTTTTTTACAGCTTAAAAAAGTAATGCGCTTGTGTGCGACACATCACTGACACAGAATTTTTCGTTGTGTCTCATATTGTAGCACCCTCAGTAATGCAGAACTGAACTATGTTAGAAAAATACATATATGGTTGGACCGAGATTGCGGACAAAAAAGAGCCGAAAGTTTAAGCCAAGTGGTCAATCTACGCCTTAACTCGATAACGTATTTGTAAATTAGTTTTAAATCTAACAATTATCTATACGAAACTTTTTCACGGTCAAATGCATTGCAGTTTTAGGGGGCCTGGTCAAAATCACATAGCAAAAATCATGTGTCAAAATAACATATAAAAATTCGCACGTTAAAATAAATCACACATCCTAACAATAAGCTAAGACCCCGGAAAACCAACCCCACATAGGAATTTAAGGGTAGGTACCTGTATAGGCTAATTCCGATCGGCTAGGTACAACGGTTCCCAACCCCAAATCAACCCTTTACACTTATGCTCACGGGTCCTTCAAAAGTCACTGCCACCAGGAGGAAGTGGAGCCAGACTCCTCGTGTAGGAGGTTTTAATAGCAAAAGTTTAGATCCTTGAAAAAGGCTGGGCACAGGTAACCACTTCAAAGAGCACACCTTAGACACCACTTTCTCCGACGGGAGTTGATTGCCTATTGACCTGCTCGAGCTCCTACTGTTATATAGATTCGCATGGTCGCTTGCGTATAATCACCGGGCAGCCAAGCCAAGATCCTTGGTGATCCTCTGTCGACAGTGGCGGATGGTGTCAGGATAACTCCTGGTGGATTCGTGATGGCGTCGTTGTGATACCTAAAGGTTGGAGGAATACTCGTAACGAGCGAACAGCTAGTGCAGGTAGCACAAGTCTAACCGTTTCATGGTAAGGATTTGGGTATTAGACCCTGGCGTGAGGCTTCTCCTCACTCTGCCTTGGCCCCTAGGGCCGTATGTTTTCGGGGGGTTTATAACTTTGTTGCATAATGTTCTTTTTTTTTTTTTGATTGCTTTGGCTTCTAGTTTATTGGCATCAAGACAGAAGTGTACACACTCGGACATGTAGATTTTGAACGCATCCGGAAAATTATGAAATATATGAAAAGTGTAAAATGAAGTATTAAGGCCGTGTGACGAGTGGGTCACGTGACCGGCTTCCACCTTACCGACACTTTTTTTATTTGTAAACTTATTTTCACACGAATAGTCACATCGAGTTGAAAATTTGGGATAATAAATAAGAAGCTCTAAGAAACGCGGCTCTTTTCATAAGTTTTTATAATTATGAAAACATTTTTTTTTGTAAATAATTTTTTTTTGCTTTTTTCATAATTATAAAAATTTAGGACGAGAGCCGCGTTTCTTAGTGTTTCCTATTTATTATACCAAATTTTCAACTCGATGTGGCTATTCGTGTGAAAATAACTTTACAAATAAAAAAAGTGTCGGCAAGGTAGGAAGCCGGTCACGTGACCCACTCGTCACATGGCCTTAAGTACATATGCATTGATTCTGATGCACAGTAACTTTATTGAAGTCTTTTTCTCGAAGATAAAAAATAATATTCTCCAAAAGTCTCATTTTTTCAGTTTATTTATACACACAATAAATAACATGAGGATATATCATGAAAAATCATTTACAGACGTTACTGTGTATTTAATGCTGAACATTTCTCAAGAAATACATCGATATTGGTTAAGAATGGTAAGATTTAGCCGATTTTTCACTGTATATTCCTGATTTGGACCACTGTGCACCACTGCACCGGTTAAGATAAATGAAAATCAAGTATATTAATTACGATCATTTTGGTTATCTGTCCAGTCTGCATCAGCTACTACAGTATTTCTCTTGCAGTTTTTCGACGTATTTTCCCTTGTAGCACATCTCGTTCGAAAAATGAATATCGCTGCTCACAATTATCTTTTTCAGAAGATTCCAAAGGCTGTTGGTTTTTTGTACGCTTTTGATTATGTACTTTTTCCATTAACTGATTAGAGTTTTTTGAAGTGAAACTTCTTTTGGGACGGTAGTGAATTGTCGTTGGGATGGTAGTGAATTGAAAAAAATGCACGACTGTACGACCGGGCGACTGCACACACGGCCGAGCAGAGTCTGGATCCCCTACCTCTCCCTCCCTACCTCCCCCATCTCTCCCTCACCCCCTTTCTCAACACCCTCTCTCTACCCCCTCTCTCTCTCTTGATTATGATACAATATATAAGGCATTATGATACAGTGTAATACATAATCATATATTATCATATATTATCATACTATATTACAGTGTATCATACAATATGATACAATGTCATACAGTAGGTGCCATACAATATCGCTGTGTATCGTACAATATGTGCAATATCATGCAATATCACGCAATATGATAAGATATGAAACTGCATCATACAATGTGATACATTATAAAAAATACGATACAATATCATACGATAGAAAACACTATTATACAATATGATACAACATCATACAATATGTTCCAATACCGTACAATGTGGTACAATATCATATAATATGATGTAATATGATAAGTATCATTCAATATGATACAATATAATGCAATACGATACAATATGATGCAATACGACACAATATGTTACAATATGGCACAATATTATACAGTATCACACTATATAATGCAATATGATACAGTACGATATAATTTCATATTATATGTTGCAGTATGATGCAATATCATATGATATGATATTGTATGATACAGCGTAATACAATATGACGTAAAATCATACAATATGATGGAATATGATACATTATCATAAAATATTATACAATACGATCCAATAACATGCAATACGATACAATATCATGCAATGTGATGCAATATGATACAATATGGCACAATATGATACAATATGATGGAATATGATGTGGTATCATACAATATGATACAAAATAATACAATATGATACAATACGAAACAATTTCGTACAATATGATACAGTATGACATGATATACAAGATGCTGTACCAATTTACACTATGTTTCACTATGATGATGCACTATGATACTATATGGTACACTATGATGTACTAAGGTATATTATGATACGCTATGATATGCTATTATACTCTTTGATAAAATGTGATACAGTATTATGTAATATAATACAGTATTATATGATATAATTGATTTTAATATCTGTGTGCTGTTTTTAAAAAGATGAATTTTGTTTTTCTGAATATGAAACCTTCTCACTGAGATATAAATGATGTTGAAAAAATCGCGAATAAAGACGTTGGCAACGGTTGCAATTAGTTGCATTATGCATGTCAGCACTGCTCTCTCCCTTGCCCCTCTCTCTGCACTTTCTTACTATGAGATCTCCCCGCTACTTCACCACTATGCAAGCCCCTTCACACTTATGCGCGTTCTCAATATTTTAGTGTACTCTATAACTCTATATGAGGCCAAGCGCACGTAAATTGCACTTCTGCCGTGTGCCCCCACTGCCACACACATTTTTTTATAGATTTTTGGGTGAAGGTCTCAGCCATCTTTTTAAATAGTTTCAATTTTTTTCAAAACTCAAATTTATTATTTATTTAAATAAACCTCACTTCGTCTTGCATAATTGTCGAAGAATGTCACGTAATATCTCGCTTCACTGTATGTCGGATACCTGAACCGACCACAAACGTCACTATGAATGATCTCGAGTAATTCACTGGAGCGACCTTCTTGTGACGTCGGATATGGAGCACCAAGCTGTTTTTCACTAAGACACACTTCGCAATAATCCAGTTATCAGTTAATCTCACGCTGATATCGTGATTCATTCTTTTTTTGATTATATAGTTCAGATGGTGATCATTTAAATGTCCCATTTTACAGTGCCACTGCTTGACTTGTTTTTCCGGAAAAGTCTTCGCTACGGCTTTTTTTACTTTGTCTTCGTCTTCTCGCACAAAGTATAAATCCTCGACCCTGTACGCCATCAAAAACACAATTTGAGCGAAATCTGTTAATATTTAAGCGTCGCGCAAAGACCATGAAGTTTCCCATTGATTTAACATATGAAATAGTCAGCTGTTTTGTAAATCTTATATTTAAACGCGACATATTAAAAATAATTCCGTATTTCAGTATATTCTTCAGAAGTCGTCAGAGAATAAGAATCACTCATAAAGTTTGAGGTTGAATAACTTTAAGCCACTTTAAAACCCTCATCAATTGGTCACTTAAGAATACATAGTCGTCTGTTAACTCCGAGGAGTTAAAAACTCGTCAAGCCAGGTGTACACTTGTAATGAAATCTCCTGAAGTCTCCTGAAATATCTGAAATCACCTGAAATATCTGAAGTCACTTGAAGTCACTTGAGGTCACTTGAATTCGCTTTTAGTCACTTGAATTCACTTAAAGTCACTTGAATTCTCTTCAAATCTCCTGAAATAACTGAAGTCATTTGAATTCATATAAAGTCACGTGAATTTATGTGAAGTTACTTGAAATCATCTGAATTCATTTGGGGCCACCCATATACCACGTGGACAGTTGGGGGGGGCGGGGGGGGCAAAAGTCCACGATTGTTCACGAGGGAGGCCGGGGGGGCTATCGAAAGTCCACG
>JAABKJ010002932.1:0-26881 GCA_011634705.1 Andricus grossulariae
TCCGCAACCCGAGGACGCGTTCGGTGGCTTTGTCATAGGCCCTTCAGTTCTATTCGAAAGGAATAGAAACCGAAACCACTTTATTTATTATTTATTAATTAATATAATAACGTTAATAATTAAACGTTATATATATATGATAAGTTACAAGTTTTCAAGGACTTTTTAACACATTTTTAATTATTTAAAGGATTATTATGTGTTAAAAGCATTTTTTTCGCCTGTAAGTCGTGAAAAGTTATTATTTTTCAGGATAAATGACACAGTTAATAAATTTCAAGAATTTGTCGAAACAATTGGTCCCCTGCTAATTATAAAAAGTTTTTTTTATTGAGTTACAATGACACAATTGAAGAATATTGAAAGTAATATTTTTATTGGGATATTTTTCAATTGTTTAAACAATCTTTTCATACTGTTATTGAAAAAAAGTTATTATTTTTTTTAATTAATGCCGCAGGTAATGAATGCTAAGTGTGATATTTTTTATTGAGAGCAGTTTTTAATCATATAAATAATTAATGTAGCTTGCTTCTTTTAATAGAGAAGATGCAGAAAATTATATTTGGAGAAAATTGAGTTATTGTTTAAACAATCAGAGTATAAGTTCTAAAATAAGAAAATACTGAATAATAAGCGACACAGTGTAAGCGATTTACAAAAAAAAACAAGAATTTCCTCCACCTTTCCTATGAAAAGGCGCAAGTGGATGATTATTAATTGTTTAAATAATTGCAGGACTGTCTTCCACAATAAATAATACTTTCAGAATGCTTGAACTGCATCATAAGTTCAATAAAATTGTTTAAACAAATTAATTTGTTTCAATAATTACAAAATATCGTTAAAAAATATATTATTCTCGAGTTTCATTATTGTGTAATTAATTTCAGAAAGTAATAACCCTTCACGATTTACAGGACAAAAATTGTTGAAACAGATGAAAATTGTTCAAATAATTACCAAATATCTTCAAAAAAATATTATTCTAAAAGTTCATCAACTGCATCATTTATTTGAGAAAATGATAATTTTTCATGATTTCAAAGCAAAAAAATTTTTTTTTAACAAATATTAACTATTTAAAGAATTACAAACTTGTGAAGAATTACAAATTTGTTAGAAGATCTTCGAAACTGGTCACTTATCAAGCCGAACTTTAATTTACAAAAAGTTAATACCAAGTACTTATTTGCTTTGTTTTTTTCAAAAACCTAGCTTTACCCATTTGAAACCCATGTTAATTTCAAAAGCCCGGCGGCACGGGTTATGTTGACCGATTTGAAAAAATAATTAGGAATCTTTTTTCTGGAAAACAAACAAATTGGGAGGGATCGATTACCAAAAATCGAAAGTCGAATTTGTACAGGTATTCATTCAGAACACCCTAGTGCTGCATTGAAGCGTGAAATGTTATAGGGTAGCGGAACCAATTATCGAGGGCGATCCTATTATCTGAGGTCAAAGATAAAATCCTTTCCAATTTCAATATTTTTGTACGTAAGCTTTATTTTTTGGATTCAGAAACTTGATCACGACTCATTTAATGACTTCTGATAAAAAGAAATCTTTCACTTTTAAGTTCGAAGAAATTAACTGTTTCCTCAACAAATAGTTCCTTCTCGGTAACTGGTCATTAGTTTTCGAAGAAAGCTGATAAGTTGCAAAGAATTGAGAAAAATTCGAAGAGTTGGAATAACTCGCTAAAAAATTGATAAAAAGGGAAAATTTTGAATTCTAAAATAATTTGAAAAATTACATTAGAAAAAAAACCATTTGGTCGCAATTATTTTAGTAAATATTTGTCAAGCAGAAATGAAAGTTGGTTGCTGATCCTCTTTCTTCTTTGTATATCGTTGGCACACTGTGTTTATTATCTCTGCTGTAATTCGGCTAGGATAGAGTTTTTGCTATTCTAAGGATAATGTTTTATCCAGAATTTTCTTGATTATGTGCCTGTGTTATCACACAAACAAATTTTTAACAATGATATGTTGTAATTCTATGCTCACTCGTTAAAAACTGTTCCTTTGTCTCGGCAAACAACGAGAAGAAAGAGAAGAGAGTAAGTGAGTTTCAGTTCAAATTAGAATCATCTCGTCAGACTCTGTGGACCAAAATTCTGCCTTTACTAGTGCATTCCACCCATGCGAATAAATGCAATACATGTTGTGAACGAGCAAGTAGGTCATATGCAGCTCCAAGTTCGACCGTCGTTTCCATCTATGAGATTATATTCAAATAATTTGAATGTAATTTTCCCCAAAATTTGAAATTAGGAAAGTAGCAATTACTAATGTTTCACAGTAAGTGTGGTTCATTAAGAATAAGAATAAAAAATTTGTTGAATTATTTGTGTGTTACAGAAACTTATTTATCTAGCTACAAATTAAACTTTGTGATTCAATATATGAATACACGTAGGACTCAATGGGTGGTGGCGCAGTAATTCCACTGGGGAATCGATATTTTCCAATTATTCTTGTTGCCTAGCGTTTCCTTTCTGCTAAATAAAAAATTGACACTTACATTTTTGACGACATAGCCAATAAGAAAAAAAGTCTGCAATAATAATGAATATGAAATAAAACATGATTCTGAAATAACATGCCAAGTTTTTCAAATTTGACAATTTTGAGATATATAATGTTTGTTATATCAAGCAAATCCGCATTCATCGCAAAGAAGTATTATTCAAAGTTTGTATTCATGAAGATAGGTACTATCCTGTTATTTAAAAAGCACAATCACTTTGCCCTAAGCGGCTACCATTTCTCGAAAAGACAACTAACTTCCTAGAAAACAATGTACCATTATGGAAGCAAAGGAACTCCGAATGGGTAATGGTATGTAGACATTTACACCCAGAGGAATCGTGAACGTATAGAACAAAGTGTTGTGGAAAATAAAAACTGGAAAGTATTTACTTTTGATTATCACTTCATTTCTCATCCTTCAAGATTCTTTTAATTTCATTCACATTGTAATACATAGCTACATAAAAGTTTAAGATTACAACAATTTAATATCCGAATTTTGTTTTTGTTGATAATAACTCAATGGGATGACTGTCCAGTAGTCAGCTTAGGCTTAGACTTGACCCATTAGGGTTTAATTCAATAAGCGCAAGTACGGCGCCTATAACGCGTTAGCCTATCGCCTCATGCCACAGTCAATTTAAAGGAAGATCTAGAGCTTCTGTGGTACAAAATTGTTTTCGGCAGGGACTTCCACAACAGAAAATAAATTTAAAAATAACCGTGCAAAATCTCTAGGATCTACCTTCTGATCCTGTCCGTAGTCAAGGTAGAAAACAATATTACATTTTTGCGCGGAAACTTATCCTTTCATCCCTGTCTCATCTAAACTCAATTATCCAATGCCTACGAAACGAAAATAGATATTTCTCTCCCTTTTATAAGAAAGAAATTGTTAGAGCGAGAGAGCAGGAATATAAATATAACGAAGTCCAGTATCCGACAGTTAATTTTTATAGTTACTCATTGTCAATAAAGGTATTTCTACAGATCCCTGCCATGCGAGATGCAATGGATTTCGGAGAATTTTGTTTGTGTTAAATATTCCAAAATCTTACTCGCTTCAAAGTTTGAGGGAAGATTATGCAATGCTACTTAAGGGAAGACTACATTTCGGTACTTCGACTCCCAAGTGCACTTAGGAGAGCAGTCGAGCTATCAGGAAGCCTTTAAGTCTACGCCATTTCATTAATACAGAGTGAATCTAATCTCTTAAAACTAAGAAATCAGAAAATTTGCCCAAATTACAAAGAACTTCAAAATTTGTAAAGTTCTTGTGCAGATAATTCCTAACTTTATTGAACTGATAAAAAATCTCTTTGCTAAGGGTATAAACAATTGTAATCAATTTTTGTAACTGAAAGTATTATATATAAAGTACTTAGGGGCCTTCCGTAAACTATGTTACCACTTTGAGGGGAAGAGGGGGTCGGGCCAAAACCGACTTTTGGTAAGAGGAAGCGGGGGGAAGGGGCATCAGAGAAAGAAACTTTATAAACTTACATTCAGTACGTTTCCTGATGATAAATTTTGACAAGGTTGGCGAATTTTGCTCAAATGCGGACTGAATTAATAGTACCCAATGAGAAAATGTAAGTATTTTCGAAGAAAAATATCACTTTTTTCAGTTGAAAATGTCCAGTGTTATATTTTTGATTCTGAATTCAACTTTTTCGGTTACAAATTTTATAATTTGGTTGAAAATTTAATTATTTTCTTGAAAATTCAACTATTTTCTTAAACAGTCATAAATTTGTTAAAAATTCAACTTCTTTGTCGGAGGTTAAGTTACTTTGTTAGAAATGTACTCTTTTAGTTGAAATTTCAACTCTTTGATTGATAATTAAACTATCATGTTGAAAATTTGTTTCATTTTTGATTGAAACTTAATCATTTTTTAGTTAAAAAAATCAACTATTCGATTGAAAATTGATCTTTTCAGTTGAAAGTTTAACTATTTGGTTGAAAATTCATGTATATTGTTTAAAATCGTCTTCTTCAGTAGAAAATTAATCTTCTTGGTTAGAAAATCGTCTTTTTGGTTGAGTATTCAACTACTTGGTTGAATGTTGAACTCTCTTATTGAGCATTAAATTTTGTTGTCGAAGATTCCTAATTTTATTTTCAAATGTATCTCTATAGTTGAGAATTCAACCACCCACACAGCATGAGATATCGGCGGGATATCTCATTTATCTCCCAGAATATCCTGTGCACATCCTAGAAATATCGCTAATGATATCGTTCAGGGTGGGAATTTTGATATCCCTGGAATATCCCAAGGATATCTCGAAATATACTGTGAAAATATTTAATTACTGTCCCAATTTTATAAAGCAAGGATGTCCCCAAGATATCGAAATTCTATAATTTGGTATATACCTGAAAATTCAGATATATCTGCGGCCAATTATATAAGCATATTCAATTCTATAAATAAAATAACTCATCATTAAACAATATTAGTTATTTTTTCAGAGATTTTGTACATACGATAACATCTGAAAGTACAATAATGGTAAGAGCACCCTCTAAAATCACTTCCAGGTATATTCTACCACAAAACTATCGCGCTATAAGTGACTATAAGTGACGCTCTAACAAAAGTCAACAATTTCTCTAATATTTGTGCCGAATTATAATCTATTTTTATTTATATTATGTAAGCCAATGCAGTGCACAATAATTTGATTTATTTTTATCGTAAAAATTGATTTTTCCGTTACACTTATAGTGAAAAGTGCGATCTCCAAACTGCGCAATTTAGAGGTTATCGATGCAATAACAGCCAACTCTCAAATTTTCAGAAAGTGATTTGTTTTTCATTGTGAATAGGCTGTTAATGGTTATGAGAATGACATCTCCGAATAATGTTTTCATAATTATACTCAGAGAGAAATCGAAAGAAACCGAATCTTCGAAATTTGTATAAAACGTACGGGCTGAAAATGTCCATATCCTTGGAAGATTCCACGCATATTCAGGGACATTTTTCAGGATATCCCATATCCTGTCGAGATATACTAGGCATATGCCAAAGATATCATTTGTTAAAATGGTTATTTTGTTAAAAACTCCTTATTTTTTCTGGTAGAAAATTGATCTACTTGGTTAAAAGTTGAAGTGATTAGTTGAAAATGAATCTTCTTTGGTTTAGAATTTAATTATTCTGTTAAAAAGTCATATTTTTTTTCTGGAAAATTAATATATCTGAGTTATGAACTCAAGTGTTTTGAAAATAAATCGCCTTTTTAGCCTTAAAATTTAACAATTTGGTTGAAAATTTGTCTTTCTTGCTTGAACTTTAATTTTCTTGGTGGAAAATTAATCTCTTTTATTAAAAATTTAATTATTCAAATAAAAATTATTCTTTTTAAGTTCAAATTCAACCTAATTAATCAAAAATGGAACTACGGTTACTTTGTTAAAATTTTAATTTTTTTCAAGATTCAAATCTTTGCTTGAAAATTCAACCTTTATGCATTACAAATTAAAGTATTTGGTATAAAATCAATTCATTTTGTCGAATATTTGTCTTCATGGGTGCAAAATTATCTTGTTTATTATAAATTTATCTTTTTGGTAGATAATTCAACTAGTTTGTAAAAAATTCTTTCTTTTTCGTTGAATTAAATTGCTTGAAAATGCATTTTTTGTTAAAAGGTAATTTCCTAATCTGAAAATTAAGCTATTCCATTTTTAGTTGACAACTTATCTTTTTCAGTTGAAAATTTAACTATTTGAATAAAACTTCATGTATTTTTTGGAGAATGCGACCTTTGTTAGAAAATTAATCTTCTCAGTTAAAAATTCATCTATTTGGTTGAGGATTCAACTATTTTGTTAAAAATTCATTTTTTTTCATTGAATTCAACTGGTTGAAAATTTCTTTTCTTTTGAGCAATTTTTGAACTGAAAATTGACCTATTCCATTTTTGGTCGGAAACTTACCTTTTTGATTTGAAAATTAAACTATTTGGTTGCAAATTAATATATTTTGTTGAAAATTTAGCTATTTTGATGAAAGCTTAATTATTTTGTCAAGGATTCAACTATATATATTGTTAATGTCATCTTTTTTCGTAAAAAATTCATCTGTTTTGTTGAAAATTCAGCATTTCGGGTTTCAAATTTAACTGTTTTTTATCAAAATTTGTCTCTTCAGCTTGGAAATTCAACTATTTGTTTGAAAATGCAACTGTTCTTTATGGAATTTTAATCTTTTTTGTTTGAAAATTCGACCGTTCGACTAAAAATGCATCTTTGCAGGTTGCAAACTTAACTATTTTTTTAATGTGAAATTTTTTGTTTGAAAGTTCGAATGCTTTGTGAAAAATTTGTCCTTTTGGATTAAAAATTCCTGCTGAATGGTAGAAAAGTCTTTTTTTTTGCTGCAAATTCATCTTTCTTAGTTGAAGATTAACTTTTTTGTTAAAAATTTAATTATTTTGTTAAAACCTCAACATTCGTGTGGTTATTAATGCAACTGTTTAACACAAATAAATTTTGTTGTTGCTCATAATTCATCTTTTTTATCTTCATCTTAGTTGAAGATTAACTTTTTTGTTCAAAATGTAATTATTTTGTTAAAACCTCAACATCCGTGTGGTTATTAATGCAACTTTCTATCACAAATAAATTTTCTTGTGGTTCATAATTTATCTTTTTGGGTTGAAAGTTCATCTGTTTTAGTAAATTCAACTAATTCAACTAAAACTCAACTATTTTGTTGAAAATGAATCATATTTTGACTTGAAATCTCAGGAATTTAAAGTGCTTTTTATTCAATTCAATGTGGTGTCTACGTTAATTTTATTTGAAACAATATGTTACTTGGAAGGGGGGATAAGAAAAAACTACGTTTGTCAAGGAAAGGGGATATAAAGCCGTCTTTGCAAATATTTGAAGAATTATATAGGTATAGCTGCACGATAGCAGTTTTGTCACTAAATTACCATAAATGGCCTTTGCATACGGAACCATAACTGGCAGATCGAGAATAAAATCAAAATAAAACGAATCAGATCGTCCATCTCACTTTGTGTATCGATACTTTCATACGTTCAAAACACAAGGTATGGAAGAATAGTTTGTCGCTCAATTTATTGTGTAAGTAGCCTCGTTTACGAAAGACTTTTCAATTTTATTTGAATCCTGGATCAAATCCTCTCTCTTGAACTTCCATGCTATTTCTTGCCTTTTGCCATTTAAGAGGAGATTGTGAAACTGGTTCAAACTATGCAGTCAGTTCGAGTCAAGATTACATTTCAACTTTCACAGGTTTCGAAACATTTTTCAAACTCCAGCAACCACAAAGCACTTGTAAATTTGGAAAAATATAGAATTTCACTCAAAAGGAGTATGGTGACGTTTCGAGTATATCCAGTGTGAGCAAGAATAAGATGCGAATAATTATATCAGGCAACGAAAACTTACTTAGAATTCCTGAGCAGAAATCATAAAAAAAATATCCATTAAAACATATTTGAAGAAACTTTGGTGTATTAAATTCCATTCATAATATGTTGATATAGAAATCTTCGGAAGCAAATTAAAGAAAATGGAAATGTATAAACTAAAAATTGTACTTGTTATGAATTCTAAAAATATTTATATTGCAATGAGAAACACTTCCTTGAAGTAATAAATGTGATGCATGGTTAGACATCAGTATTGGAATTCTAAAAAGAATAACTATGTTAATTTAAAATTTAAATTTACATGTAGAGAAATTATAATATTTTGATATTAAAAAATATATACATTTAAATCCCTTAAAAACGAAAAATTTACAACTTATAAGGTCCAGAACAATTGAATTATTGATTCATAAATTTCCATCATATGAAATGAGAACACTTATATAGATAAAATACTTTTGAGTAATTAACTATCAGAGCCTTCCGTTTTCCTCAAGGAGAATAACGGTTTTATTTTGCTACGAGAGCCATAAAATTTATAATTTATAGCTCAACGTTGCAAGTGGTTAGGGCAAACCTGAAGAGGGAGGACCACAAAGCTCTCATAAGGACTAAGCTTGGCCACATCGTCTTAAGACTTTTATTGGGTTTGCACCAGTCTGAAGAAAATGGGAGTTTTATGATTGGAAACCTAACACATTGGAAACCACACGAAGAGATTTTATGAAAATAGAGGCATTCTTCTCTAAATTTTATGTCTGCGTAACAAATCTTTCCATCAATTGTTGATTAAGGCATGCGAAAATTGGCACAAGTTCGTTATAAAACGTGTCACGTAAAAAAGGCAAGTAAAAAATTTCCTGACCACTTATCGAGGTCGTGCTTTTATCGACGATTCAGAAACAACTGCCTTTTACGCCTGTGACCGCTAGTCTAAAACCTACAATGTGGTTTTAAATCTTTTTGTTGCTTTATTAAAATAAATAAAAGTTACAAAAAATTGTGACAATTACTCTTAAACCCGTGATATGGTTCAAAATCTTCTTCTTCACGTAATAAAACAAATTATGACGAAACATTTACGAATTTTCAATTATCATCCGTTTCTTCTGTGTTGATTTTTTTCTTTATCCCAGAGCAACCTATCAAAATTTAAAAAAATCAAGTCAATTTAGGAAAAAATTACTCTAAAATCTAAAATGTGGTTTCGAATCTTTTTCTTTATTTAATCAAATAAATAACTTCAAACCATACACGAGTGTTCATCTATTATTTGTTTCTTCTGTATTGGTTTTTTTGTTTACTCGAGAGCAACTTGAAGCGACTAAAAAGAAAATTCAGTTAATTCAGGAAAGATTTTCTATGCAATACTAAATTTGAAACATAAGTAGAAAATAAAAAATGCAAACATTAAACTTAACACCAAACATTAAGCTTAACATATTTTTAAACTAGGCATAACCATGCAAATATGTGAATTCAGTATATTTTAGTTTCAACTAATTATTAACTCATAGCACTAAATTTAGAGTATTGATGTTATTTTATCGACTGCTGTAATTAATTAATTTTTGATGTTACATTGCCCGTCATTATACATGAGTGGAGCGTTAAAAAATTACGCCGCTGGTTCCACAGTATTTTTTTTCTGCTATTTCTACAGGTTCAAAGATGCAGACCCGCGTCATCCTGTGCAAATAGGAAAAACAAGAAATAATTGATGTATAGTGGTGTTCCTGGTTCAAATCTGGGTCGAGATAAATTTTTTCTTGACTCTCCAAAAATTAATATATCATATAATCGACTAAATGGAATATGAGAAATCAAGGAAAGAAAATTAAATAATTCAGAATTTCAATTTAGAATTCTGCGAAATCAAATTGTTCCTTTAAAAGTTTACATTGAACTTTTGAAAATCCAGATTAAAAAAATTGAAATATTCAAATTCAATCAGTGAAAATTGCACGTTATTGAAAGTTTCAAAAACCTTAAATCGTATACTAATATTCAAAATTAAGCGATTCATCTTCAAAAATTGAAGCGTGTTAAATTTAGGAATATTCAGTTACTGTAACTCAAATTCTAATTGCTTTTCCTTAAAAGAACTTTCTAGATTACTCAAAAGTATGAATAATTTCATATTATTTTTAATTACCCGAAATTCCAGATTGGATTTCTAATATTTCGTGTATTTCGACTCAAAAATTCTAGTGTATATTACTCCTGCAATAAAATCTTAAAAGTCTATGAAAGAAATATACGCCTATGACTTTGCTAGGCTATGTGGGTCAAAAATAGCAATTAACACATTTTTTGTTTCATAAGTTTTCATTAATAATCAACTATTTTAGAAAAAAACAGTGTGGTACAATGGATCGCTAAAATAATGTATTTCATATGCAAAAACATAAATAAATTAAAACTTTGCCTTCAAACAATTATCAATGGCTACTATATTTTATTCAGTCTTTTTTACATAAATAATATTATATAAACGAGTGAATTTCGATATATTTATTTCCATTCTCTCATGAACGGTTGGTTATAAAATATTAACGTTACCGAAAATTCCGTTATACTAGCCCTAGCGCTATACCTGATCGGTTAGTTTCACGAAAATTCCCTAATACTAGACAGTGCTATAATCTTGATGACAAATGAGCGCTGTGAATTTCATCATAAAAGGCAAATTTCGATTCCAATCCGAAAAAATTTGCTATTTTCGATCAAGGTCAACTTTGTAAAATGGATTATTTTAAACCTCAGTTTTTTTACGTGGGTAATAAAAAAATTCTAGTAATAAGATAACTTTATTTATGATGTTATATTTTTATTCCATCGACGCTTCGTATCAGCACTACCGTCTAAAGTACAACAACTTTATGGTTCTGTAGACATAGGGTTTTACAACAACCTTTCAATAGCGGTGACATTACTGATTCAAATTGTGTTTCGCTTTTTCGCGTTTACGAGGGATTTTCGCAGGCCACATTTATCTGCGGCTAAAGTGGAGGAAACTGATGGCCCCTGTAGTGAATTTTAAGAAGGATGTTTTAATACAGGTTCACTATGGTCAACTTACGGAGATTGCTTTGAAAGTTTATGCTCTACACGTAAATCGATCACGATATTACTGAACGGATGTTTGCCAAAGCTTGAGGTTCATTAAATACGTCTTTATTTAATTAATTCAATTTTTTTTAATGATTCGATTGTTCGCTTTATATCAATTAATTTTTATTCTTCTATATTAAATAATACTTGAAAGTCGATCAATTCATATAAATATCTACTTCGTTTTAACTTCTCAGGGTTTCGTAGGCTACGCCTGAAACCCTTATAACGACGGCCGGATGCCCGTTCGTCCGTCCGTCTATACTCAATGACTCATAGCTCCTAAAATATTTGAGGAAAAATATATACATCTTCTCATATCGCATAATTTTTTGTTTGTAATCAGGGGCTGAAATATAAAAAAACTGAAAAAATGTTGCATTTTTAGACTTCAACGTTGGAAGCTTTGGTTTAGTTCGATTTTCCCCGGGGATAGCTTAAATTGTATCTCTCTGCATTTAAAATTGCAGTAAAGAATAAAATTTGCAATTTTTTATGATCTTTTTTTTCATACCGGTATTTAAAAAATAAGAAAATTTTGTATTTCAAACCCCTAGACTGAAAGCTTTTCTACAAGTCCGATTTCCCTCCGGCACAGCTCAAATTGAAGCTGTCGGTATTTAGAATTTCAATAAAGAATACAATTTTGTTTCATTCTGTTTTTTTTTCAATAGTTACAAAATAATAAAAATGATGAAATTTAGTTTTTCAGACCCCTATGTTGAAATCCTTTCTTTTAGTACAATTTCCCTTGGGGTGTCTCAAAATGAAGCTTTTGTAATGTAGAATTTCGATAATGGATAAAAATCACTATATAAATATGAAAAATAAAAGTTTCAAACAATCACAAAAATTACCCGGAAATTCTGCATCGTACGAAACCATTCCTTGAGGGCGCTTGCCGTCCTCTTTGGCTTGATTTTTTAGTACTCATTTAATAATTAGCATCATTTACGTTTATTTTATGTTTTATAGTATATTTTGTATACATAGAAAGAAAGGCATATAAATATAAAGGTATATGAATGCGACAATAATGTACTGTGAATATACAATTTATAATTATGAGGTATTAAATCAAATGATCTTAATATTTTTTGAAAGCGGCCTGCCTCATGATACTGGATTCATAAGACAGGTAATTTAACATATCTTTTTCAAAAATAAATTCATCACCTCTTGAAAATTTCCTGAAATTTCAGTATCGACCTCATGAAGCAAATAACAAATTAAAATCTTAGCAATAATTTGCTTTAATAGAGAGGTTACTTAAATTAATCATCCTCCACTCTGCTATCATGTCCGACTATCCCCTACCTGTTCGATTTCAAGTTACTTTATTATATAGAATTATAATACTTATTCTTTATTTCTGCTGTCAAATCTCATCATGTAACGTTAGACAGATTATTAATTATTATTCTCAATTAAATTGTCAACTAATGATATATAAATATATTAAAACATTGTTTTTAAAGCTTCTTCAGTGGCCGGGACACTTTTGAAGTTGGAACTTAGAAAACCCCATTTTTCGAGGAAAATGCATCTAAAGTTGGCGAGTATCATAAGCTCACGTCTTACTTTTTTTTAAACATTAAATGTACCTTCTTTCTTCCGACCAAAGTGAATATCAGGTTTTTTCGAAAAGTGTGCTGTGTGGGAAATTCATTGTTGAAAAAATGATTACAATAGGGGTTTCCAACCTTATTCTTGCCCACCAATGTGATACGTGTAATATTATTCCCTTTTCATCAAAAAAGAAATAATATTGGGGAAACCGCCCTACAGTAGATTGTAAAAATATCAACAGTACTTAACTTAATGAGTTTCCAAAAATAAGAAAAAATTTTCTTTTTGAAATAAAGCTGACATATTCAATTGAATATTCTTATAGAAAAAAAAATATCACGAAATTAGCCAATAAGCTGTATTAAACATTTTTATTAGACCCGGTCAAAAATGCGATTTTGACACCTCTATCCATCAATAGATAATCGTTTTTGATATTGCTCTTGAGCATGACAGAATACTAAATTCTCGATAATTAAAATATATCATAAGTATGCTTACAATTGAAATAAGTTTATTGAGTTAATAATCGTCGAAACGATGATTATCTTACAAAAATCACAACAACTTACATTTTTGACAATTTTTGTATCTCTGATATTCCGTGAGATTGGTACGATTGGTTAACCTGACTTGTGATGACAGAAAAGTTCAGAATTTTTACATATCTTAATCCTAAAAATGATACCTTCTTCATTTAACTCCTTAACATAACAAACATTTATGTGATTTTTATCAACTAATAATTTACGCTATTTTCTTGGTTTATTATTTACAGTAACTTAAATTTAAAAGCTTCACAAATCAAAATAGACAAGCAAACACAACCTTCAAATTAAAATAACAGCAAGACAGTCACAGAGCTGCCAATTTTGATAGCGAAATTTTTCGCAATTTTGGGATTATTTACTCTTGATTATCTACTGTTGGAAAACGTAATGTCTAATAAAAAGCTCTCAAATATTTATGAATAATAAAGAAAGAACGCTTTGTATCAATAAATATTGTTCATTAAAATTCAAGCTTTGATTCTAATGTATAAACCTGCAACAGAAATGTTTCAATAAGGTACAATGTAATACATTAATTAATTATAAAATGTCAATAAAAACTCGTCAGAAAATATAGTATCCTCATTGAAATGTTATACTAACAAAAATAATGAACATTTTTTCCAGTTTTCCATTTAATTAAGATTATCTACTGTAAACCATCATCTACTGTAGGGTGGTTCCCCATAACTTCGATATCGTCACTTCCAATTTAATCAATCAACACAAATTATACTGGACGCTAGACCTTTCTTGAAGCAGAAAAAGCCAAATAGCGATTAATACACGAAATCTCAAAAGGTTTTAGAATTATAATTCCAAGTCCAAAATCCTAAACTCATTCTAGTCAACCAACGTCATTATTGAGGGTACGATGTACCGGAATTAAAACTTCCCCATTACCTTTCCGCTAGCTCAAATCGAAAGCATGAAAATTAGGTAGAGGGCATTGTTTCGTATTGACAAAGGTTACTTGCTTGTGAATCATAACAAAAGTTATCAGATTAACAACAAACTAAGTTCCATTTATTCAAGGAAATGCTTAGGATTGGTGTTTTACCATGCGATCAAAAATACAAACAATTTAATTCATTAAAAAAAAAGTTTTACCCACGAAACTAAAAGTGTAACTTAGAAATTAAAAAAATTCAGAAGATTCTTCAAAGGTGACTGAGTTACATCAATTAATATTAAATGCTGTGATGAAATAATGAAATTTTAGATTCTGAACTTTGAGTGACGTTGCAGTTTTGATGATACACAATAACTCCAATATAAGGCCAGTTTGGGAGTCTGCCTCGCAGTGGCCGTGGTACTAAATTCGTCATTGGACGAATGGCAGGGGTGGCCACGCAGTGTTGACACTGCTTGTGCTCCGAGAAACAGCGTGGGCCTGCATTTCCAGGAAGAACCAAATCAGTCAGCCTTATATTGGAGTTCTTTTGAATCACTGAAAATTGAACTATTTTACTTGTCGAAGGGGAGGCAGGAGTCATACTCTTTTTATATCATAATTTAAATTACGATCAAATGCTTTATTATTTTATCGTTTCGTCTTCTTCTACGTTTATTTCCAAGGAACTTACAATTTTAGATTTAAGAAAATATCAGATTTCATAGAATTTTACGGAATTTTATAATATTTAAATGCTTTTCAAAGAATTTTTTAACAAGAATTCAGGAATTTCAGTCTTTTCAAGATTTTCAAATTGGACTACCACGCTTTATCGGGGGAGGGGGGCGTTACCACCTTTTCATTCATGAATGGATAAATATACGTATGCATATGTACATATACATTGTTTGTGAGACACTGTTTGTGTGGTTGTGAGAACTGGCCATGAATGGGATTTACCGCGGTCCTACTGGGAGCCGATGTCATTTTTTAGATGACAGTTGCTCCCACTGGGACCATGCGGTGGTTGTTAACCTTTAGTTTTTAATTATGTATATGCATTATACCATTGCATAATGTTGATATATTGTTAGACTTTCAAAAGAATCAAGATTATCAGACAACCAAAACTGTGATATTAAAATATTCAATCATGTACAACAAAGAAACACTTTGTGAACTTCTCTTTTTAATTACATTCATTGAAATGAAATGTAAACATAATGCAATAAAATAATTAGGCCTCTAGTTACTATTAAAATTTTCTGTTGAAATTTCGTATCTACGGTGCAGAATACGTTACAGAATAGAGATTCTCGCACGCGCCTACCACCACTCCCGCTCTCCAGGGGAATAAGTGGAGGAAGCGAAACATGTGGTCCCGAAGGGAATTTCCCCGGGTTGGGGATATCTGCCATAGGCAAAATATATTCAGAAATACTTATTCGCAAGGTAATGAAAATAACATAAGAAAATATCCTGGAAGTCCAATGTTGATTTATGCCAGGAAGATCATGTGTGGATCAGATATTTACCTTGATACAGATCACAGGAAAAAGTGAGAGTAAGCACAAAAGTTTCCTTTGCATTTGTTGATCTGGAAGAATCCTTCGATAAGGGTGATAGAAATAAACTTTGGGAAGTCCTGAAAGAGTATGGAATCAATGGTTGACATATAAAAGCAATAAAATCAATATATGATGGTAGTAAAGCGAGTGTATGGGTAAAAGAACAAACGAGTGATTGTTTTGATATTAAGCAAGGTGTTAGGAAAGGTGGCATTATGTCCTCCTGGCTACTTCATATGTACAGGGATAAATGTCTAAGAATGGCTCTCTTAGACGAAGAAGGTGTTGATCTCAGGACAGTGAAGGTGCGTGGATTGGCATTTGCAGATTATAAGGTTGTTACGGCATCATCAGTCAGTGGCTTCCAGAGAATATTGAGCAGACTGGATACCAGCATGAACAGTATGGGTTTTAAGATTAATGTGAATAAAATAATAATTGTGTTTAAAAAAAGCGGTGAGAAAACAGTATGCAACATTGCCTTAGACGAAAGAGTATATAACAAGTTGATGATTTCGTGTATCTTGAAAGTTGATTTACTGGTGACGGAAAGACAGATGCAGAAATATCCAGACGTATAAACGAGGTCAGAAACATTATCGGCAGTGTAGGAGCCATTACTAGAAGTAACAATGTGAAGAATAAATCTAAAATTACAATATATAATTATGTGCTTGCACCCACCGTGCTGTATGGTAGCGAGACCTAGACGTAGCAAGAAAAGGATAGGAGTAAAGTGAACGCGGTTGGTATGAAATTCCTGCGGAATATATGCGGTAAAACGCTAATGGACAAAGTTAGTAATGAAGGGGTTCTCAAAGAATATGGTGTAGAAGAAACAGTGATTGACAAGAGTGAAAGAAACTTGTTGAGATTGTTTGGTCATTTTGAGAGAATAGATGAATGATGTTTAACGAAGCAGGTGTACTTGGGTAAAGTAAATGGACTCAAAAGCGAAAAGGTATAAGGAGCCATAGACACACAAGAGCTTTCATGATAAGATGTACGGACATAAAGGAAGCGAAAAATGCATGACAGGACAGGGACGTGTAGAGGAAAGTTTTTTATAAGAAATGTGTGACAAGAGTGTCAGCGGGGTGATAGACGCCTGAAACCAAAGATTTTGGATACTCATAGGTCCAAGTGGTGAGCTTTGCTTAGTATATGTGGTTAGGGTGAAGAATGTGAACAGTGATGTACATTGGATTTGTGAAGCTCTTAATCTGGGGTGATTTCTAGAGAAAGTAATCAGCGACCCGTGTCGGAGCGATTTTGCAGGACGAGTGTGTTGCATGAATAAGCAATACGTGACATCTAGATTGGTCTAAAGTCCATCCCTTCTCATGTACATCCCTTAATTACCCTTAACATATTAATTTCTTGATGCCCGGTAGTATTTACTTTAAAATTTTAAATTTTGAAAGCAAATTCGTATTATGTGACTCAAATAAAAACCTTTTTACTGAATTTTATAGAAATTTACCAATTTCATGGAATTTCGCAAAGTTAGGTGGTTAATTCAATTTTACAATTTTGACCTCAAATTTATATTCTACAAACTCGAAAACATTCTCGTACTGAATTTCATGAAAATTTACAAATTTTTTGATATTTTCAAAATTTGAGTCGAATTTTAGAATTTTTTAATTTCGACCCAAAATTCGCATTCTTAGAGTCCAAAAACCACCTCGTACTGACGTTCATGCAATTGCACGAATTTAATAACATTTTCATAGTTTAGGAGTCTTTTTTTTATTTTAGAATTGTGACCCCAAGTTCGTATTCTTCGACAAGAAAACCAAGATCAAAGATCACCTTTATCAAAATCCCCCCCCCCGAATTTAACTCGCCCTATTTCTAGTGAGAGGGTATTCCAGGGGGAGGGCGTTACTTAAGTACTCTTGGCTAATCTTTTGAACAGTTATTTACACTAAATAAAATAAATTACATTCGTTAAGGAACGAATTTCTGGTTCCGGTTTTGTTCCGGCTAAAAACGAACCCAGAACCGATCCTAAAAAGAACCGTAACCGTCGAGTTTTCGCTTTGAATTTACAACCCTGGTTTAGATTTAACGTGTAGACTATTCAAACGATTGGTACCAAACTTTAAAATTAATGTCCTTTTATCACTTTACTGACAGCTTGGAGATTGGCTCTACTATATTATAATATCAATTTCGATACAATTTCCACTTTAGTTTAGTGAGTACTGTCAACAAAAAGATTGCGAATGCACCATGTATACTGTATAATTATTTCGAAAAATAACTTACGTAATTGTCTTCTTTTCAGTATTCTTAGGTTGAGATCTGGCACGATTTAGGACTTTCAAAAAGTCACTAGTTTTGGTTCGCATCCGTGAATGAATGTAAACTTTACTACACTTAATGTGATAATGTAAATAATGTCTGAACATGTGAATCAAGTCGATAGTATTGTTACGAGCTTCTCTGTTTGTATGCCTAGGAAATAGAACTGAAATAGAAAGTTTGTATATATTGACTGACAAATTCACGTGATCACGATCTTTCGTACTGACAATTTGACTTACCGAAGGTTATATATCCAATACAATCGCTGATTGGTGCCCCAGAATCTTGTAATTCCAACGGGGGTTCACGATGACTAAACAAAACTTGTGGCGCTGTATGACTTGCTCTTCTACCCTCTTTCAACTCTTGCAAAAACATTTTCCCAATCACCATGTCATCCTCGTCTTTGAAAATTGTACTAAAGACTACCGTGACTCTATCACTTTTTGCTTCAACGTACCTGCGTAATTGCATAGATTTCTTTGGATTTAAAGTTCGATATTTAATAGGTAAACATAATCCGGAACACTTACATATATTCCTGATCTCGGTATTCAATGACTGCCCTTTTTTGTAGTTTCGTACTATCCTCTGGTGAATCAAAATATGCCTCTTGAAAATCAAAATATTTCTCGAATACACTTGCAAAACAGTGCCTCTTCAACAGTCCTATTTTCTTTACCAAAGCCTCCCAGTCTTCAGGTAAATTTTCCAGATCAATCAGTACCGTTACACTGTAACCTGATATTTATGGATTTTAAGAAAGACTCAGAAACTTTTTTCAACCTCATATCATTATGTATTTTATTTTAAAAAATATGCACCCATAAGCGTAATTCAATATTTTTCATGTTGATTAGCATTTAAATAAAGGTGAAAGAGTCCTTTGAATTCTAGAAGACAAAATAACTATTTTTAAGTACAGTAACAGGAATTTTAAAAAAATAGCATGTTTTGATAAAAATAATTAAATATCTTCCAAAATGAAAAAAAACTTCGAAAAACCATTCTTACAATGATTTACTACTCTAAGATAAAAAATTAAAATTAAAGGAAAATGAAAAATAAAAAACAATTTGTACTCTTCAAAACCTTTTCTATTTCTCCTGTTCATAGCAGAGCAGAATCCTGAAAACGCAGCCAAGACCTTCAAATCAAATTTGATAGTATGCACTTTTAAGTTAAAATAGGTGTTAGAATATTAATTATTGATTAACCAAATGATTGATCCTGAGGCATAAAGGCGTAAGTGTCAAATTTCGGAAATGCGTTTTATTAGCTTAAACTAACTGTTTTCACCTAACTCATGTCTCTGTAGAAGATTATGGTCCAGTGCGACAAATGTCTGTTATGGGCTTTTCGAAAAATTTAGATTTAACCGGCCCAGGAGGGAGAGCTATGGGGGCTTGGGGTCCAGGGCGAAGCCTTGGTGGGGGTTCAAGGGGTGAAACCCTCGCCGAGGGGCTCGGGGAGCCAACTAACGTTTCAAGCATTTCTTTCGACACTCGATAAAGTTAAGGAATAGCTCAAATATAATTTCTTGCTTTTTGTTTGGTTGCTCTTTTATTAAAGAATAAAAAAGTTATGCGACTCTTTCTGAGTCGAAATCGGCTTTTTTGGGACGCGCCGTACCTTTTGGTTGCTTCTTTCAGGATATGCCTTTCATGGTTCGATAAAGATGAGTAATAGCTCGAAAGAACTATCTAGTTTAAAAAATGAATTGCGTTAAAGTTAGACACTTGTTTGTGTCTCCTGTAAAATTCGAGTTTTGGTACTTATGCCCTTAAACCATGAGGCTTTTCAGTCATATTGTGCGATGTTTTTATGAAACACAATTATTTTCGAATCTGGTGAAATCAGCCGTTCTGTTATCACAAAAATAGATCACTTTTGTATACGCGATCCTGAAGCCCGCACGAACGACTAGGTCCGAAAATATAAATCTGCAACCCCTGTCTTGTAAGTGCGTGAAATGTCCTTTTCAATGAAATTATAAAAATGTTATTTCCTCAAGAACTAAGATGCTGTTTTGAGGGCCTTTTGCATAACATAAAAAAAGTGAAATGGTTCAAAATTTTAATTATTAAATTTAGAAAATTATAAAACTAGGGGTAGAAGAAATCTATATTGACTACATTCTTGAATAACGTTATAGCTTTTACATATAGAGAAGGCATAGATTGGAGATTTCGAGGTAGGTATTTAGATAAAATATATCTAACAACAGGAAGAACGCTTTTCCAAAACGTCTTATATCCCAGGAACACCGTTTTACACAATTAATGATTTTTGTATTAAGCTATATCTTGTTCATAATTTCATGTACAATTTGGATTTTTGTCTTATTGTTTTCACTAATAGCACAAGATTACGTATATTCAGTACAAAGATCCTAAATCTTTAGAAGTATTTTTTTATAAACAAACCATGAGTGACTACAAGACTCTTTGAAAACTAATTAAGCATACGGTACTTATTTTTTATAACACATGCATGATTTCAGCCGTTTTTCGTATATATGAGCCGGGGCTGAAGTTCTACTTTTTATTCCTCGGGAATAAAAAATGACATTAGAGGTGAATAAGGAAATTTTTACATCATGAGCTCACATTTTGGCCTCACACAAAGTGATTGTCAAACGATCAGTTGATCGCGTTGACAGATTGGATTAACTCGAAACCATAAATTACCGATAAATTACAATGAATTACCGAAAATTTCCAGAAATTTTTGGATACTTGGGTGCCAAGTTCTGATGGGGGTTTGGGCCCAAAGCGGCCCAGTTTGGAAGGTTATTTTTTTTTGTTATAAGATAAATAATCAGTATCACAGTGGAATTTTTACGCCCATTGAGGGGTATGGGGCGCCCTAAAGGGGGCAATAATTGTTTATATAATTATTCGTCTTCAACAGAAGAATCTAAAAACACTGTTATTTCAGATTTACCTTCAGTAGGTAGATTTATTGTGTCTTGATATGCGCACAAAAACCCACCGCTCTGAGGCCATTTTTACATTGACGAAAATAGCCACGAATGGCTTCCCGATTAGTCTTGTCTAAATCTAGGAGAATATGCAGAAAATAACGTGTACTTGACTGATGACGAGATTGTATTCTTGCTTTAAGCAGCAGTGGACTGATAACAGTGATCCCAACACAAGCTAAAGGCAGTGATTCTGTATGTTTGTACATTTCACTGTAATAACGGCCCGAAGCACTAACAGCTCTGCATAATAAGATACTGCTTGTTTAATTTGGTATTTTCCAAGAGCTATCAATCGCAAATCGTCTTCATCAAGTCGAGGAAAATCTTCTATAAGGGGCCGTCCATAAATCTCGTGACGCTAGGAGGGGGAAGGGATTTTCTAAACGTCACTTGACAAAGTAAATCGAATGAAATTGCTTATTCGTTTTATTTTTCGTCAGTTTATTATATCGAGTACAAAAATCTTTTTTTTTTTATTTTCTGAAAAAAATCTTTTTCATTTGAATATTATTAATAATAATAATCGACAAGTTAGTTTTTGTAGCATGACGTTGGCTCGCAGAGATGCTTTTGTTGTTTTTATTCCGTTTTTTTTCAATTTGTTCGTTTTATTATTCAAAGGATTTAGGATTGAGAAATACATAAGTGTAAATAGATAATCATGTTTTTATGTACTTAAATACTTGGAATAAAGAAGAAGCCTAATATTCTAATATTAGACTTCTAATATTAGTTTCAGTATTAATAATAAAATTGTTAAAATCTAATACAATTACAATTTTTTTATTTCAAGCATGAGTGAAGTCTTTGACCTTCTTAGTTTATTATATACAAAAGTCAGAATGATTTCAAATATTACAAAAGTTTTATGACTATCCCCTTTTTTAAATCTTTCAAAACTGTAAATTTAAAGAAATTATCTCGTTGATCAGCTTTTAGCTTTAAACTTTCAACATTATATTATTTAAAACTGGAATCATTAAAAATTAAAGAATCTTGAATTGAAAACATATAGCAAAACCTTGAAAACGGTTTGGTTTCATTTTTAAATTTTCAAAATTGTTTCGTTTAAAAGTAATGATATTTTATAGTTGAAGAACAAATTAAGACCAATGATTAGATAAATCATTAATTTTAAACCGAAATGTCCTCAAGTACTTGAATAAATGTTTGAAATTAAATAATTTTAAAGGCTGCGTCTAATCGTCCCGAAAAATTAGAGGAGTTGGAAAAGGGGATGGACTAGTCGTCCCGAGAATTCGGGACGACTTAGCCAAGCTTATGAAAAATATTTGACTACTCATCTCGAATTTCGGGTCTATGAGACACTTCAAATTTTAAATTACAAATTTTAAATAATTAAACAAATCCCATTTTAAAGTCTTTGATATTGCACGGAAAAAATAAGTCTTGGAAAATTTCCTAGATTAGTGCTGCACTTTTAGACGGGCCATCCTTTTTATACAGTCTCGTATACTTTCTATAAAGGAGTCATAAATTTTCATGGAAAAATTGAAAAAAAAGTCATGGAAGTTTTCAAGCACAGTCAAGGAACAACAGTCTTGGAATTTTTATCAGACAGTTTGCAAAAAAAATGTATACAGTCATGAAATGGTTATTAAAAAACTCTTCATATTTTCGAAGACTTGAATTAAATAAGTGCGTGATTCATAAACGAAGAACTCGAATAGGAGTCAGGGAAACACTCCATGACTGTCTGCGAGAATTTGCAGAGGCGCGCTCAGTTACAAGTTCACATTGGTATGAGTGTAGTAGCCACTGAACGAGGACTCAGTGCTCCCAAAACTCAGATCTTTTTGCACTGCGAATGCGTTAAGTCGGAAACCAGATTGGTTACCATTGGCTTGCTTATTCAAAATGATTAAATGTGCAAATAAATTGTTTATAACAAAAAATTATTGTAAAACGCATAAAAATATTAAGAATGATTAAAAATTATTATTTATAATAAAAAAGGTATGCCTTTCTTTGCATTTAAAATCGATCATTTATTTTTACAACTGGTGGCATAAAGGATTTAAATCTCCAAGATTTAGATGAGGTGAAAAATTGTATTCACTTGCTACCTTATTCTGCTAGATATCAAATTCCTTCAACAAAGTTGCACGATTGTTTTCCAAACAAACATTTACAGGCTTCACAATTTGTAGTGGTATTAAGTATACTTACGTCGTTCTCAATCTTCGCGATATTACTTATTTCTATTCGCAATACATTAGAAGATGGCTATTATTACACTGCAAAAAACTGGAAGTGAGCAGATTTTATTTTTAAGTTTGTATTTCTGCATATACAATATCTATAAAAATATTGAAATGAAATATAAGAAGGTGTCTCATAATAGAATAAAATAGACTTTGTTTCATTCCAAAAACATTTATATAAAAGCCATCATCAAATTTTTAATTTTAATAAATGAATAGAAAGTTGTTTCGAAGTTAATCAAGTTAACACTAATACTTCTTGAAGCGCTGAGAGGTCCCTGAGATATTACGAAAATAATCTCCTTATTTATTTAACAAAATGTATTATTCTGATATAGAATCTAAAATACTTTTCTTGGATTGCTGTTAAAATTACTATTTTTCGTCTAAAATTTTATTTAAAATAACCATGTTTTTAATAACATTCTATAAAAAGTATTTTCAAATCTATCTGAATTTTTTTTCATTTTTTAGGAGTGTAAACGCAAGTCAGTTTTTGCCTAAGATTAAAATTTGGTTTATCAATAATTTATTGATATAATTTGGTCAATACATCAGTTTTATTGAAATAAATTATTTATAGTTTGATTTTTTGTTCATTTGTTATTAATTTCTCCAGTCTAGAATCAAATTCTTTAACTGCAAACAAAAAAATAACACAATTTTATTTTTAAACAGAAATTGTATCATGTGCCATAGTGCAATGTGATTATTTATTTAAATACCAACAGGTGGCGCCACCGACAAAGAGAGAGTTCTGTTCCGTGCTAAGTTGCCGGCAGACGGTAAGTGTTCTCGGTCGGTAATGCAGTTTCCTAATATGAGAACAGATGGCGTCATCGTCGGTATTATCATCAATCGATAATGCAGTTTCCTTATGTGCCTAACAGATGGCGCTACCGTCGCAAGTTACCGACAGACGGTATATTATCAGTTGGATCCCTTCTAAGTTGGCATTATATGGTTCGGTTCCGTCCTGAGTGACCGTTGACCAGCAAAACAGTTCATTACCAGCAGTCGGTAAAACAGGGAGGTCGCTAACTTTTTGTATTGTCATTTTTCCATATGTAGGTAAAGTAGGGAACAATGTTACTATCAGTCGGTAAAACAGGGAGGTCCGCGACTTTTTATATTATCATTACACCATCGGCCGGTAAGGTAGGGAACAATGTTATCATCAGTTGGAAAAACAGGGAGGTCGGTAACTTTTTATATTCTCAGTTTTCTATATGCTGGTAAGGTAGGGAACAATGTTACCACCAGTCGGTAAAATGGAGAGGTCGGTAATTTTGAGGTTATGTTCCATGCTAAGCAAGTAAAACAGTGAGGTTGGCAATGGAAATTCTTGCAAAGTAAGCATTATGAGGTTCTGTTCCAAGTTCAGTTTAAGGTTCTGTACCAGGCTGAGTTACCAACGTCAGGTAATTACCATCGGTCGTTTAAAGTGCACATCTTCAGCTATAGACTGAGTCTCAGTCGCTACATTAGGAGCCTATCTTACCAATCGCGTGTAAATAACTGATGACGGCACTCAGTACTCCATGGATAGATTTTCTCAAAGATTTGGCGCATGCGCAATAGAATATATCTTCTTTGCGCAGACTCTGAATTAAAGTGGGGGTAGTGAAGAGTGGGGATAGCGCCCTATAAAAGGTATGCACTAACGCAGGCTGATCATTTCGTCGCATCGTTCGATGCAAGTATCATCGAGCGATCCAGAAGACGATACACCAGGTCCGGAGAGAGAATCCAAGCTAAGTGCTGAATCTATACTTGCATGTCTTTTTGCTTGTAATATTAGTGCATGATAGTTTGCACGGCTTTCCTACTTATAGTGAATGGTAGTATTAATGCATGGCGTTTTGCTTGTAGTATTAGTGCATGTCTTTTTGCTTGTAGTATTAGTGCACGGCTTTCTACTTGTAGTATTAGTGCATGGATTTCTGCTTGTAGTTTCAGTGATTGGCTTTTTGCATGTTGCTTTGGAGTGGGCGTGGTGTTGAATGATACTGATCTATAAAATCTGAGAAATAATTGAAGTTTGACCATTCCTTCATCTGCCTAGGTGATCGGCAGTACGAATAACAAGAATAAGATGGAGACTTCGGCGCTGATTGACGAATGGGCTAAGCTCATCGCGATGATCGAGGAGGCTACGATCCTGCTTCATAAACTTTGAAGAAAAGATGGAGCATCTGACGTCATCCTCTTACTGATCATGTAAGGTGGGCTGATTGTGACGCAGCGTTTGAGCGTCGACTCCAAACAGAAGTAATCGTAAATATAGTTCATAAGAATATTAATGCGTTCTTTGATGATGCGATCTCTTGATTTGAAAAGCACATAATAGATGTATTAAATAAGTTTTGAGCGATAAAAGTGTACGCTGAATTAGGTGCTAAATTTAAAAGAGTAGTCAACGATAATGAAAACGTTGAACTGAAAACATTTACGTCTAAGGCAAAAGAAATTTATTCGACCACTGTATTAGATGATTGGTTCAACGATAAAGTGAAACAACCAATCCTAAAGAAACTTGAAGATTTCTAAGAAACCGATTCCGAATGAAAATTACACTCAATTATGAAATTGGAAATTAATATTAACAAATACAACCCTATGCGAGCTTGTTTTCATATCAAACTACCGCTGCCAATTAAACAGAAACAGACTTGTATGAATGTACAAAATAATAATGAGAACGAATGCTATAAATGGGCAGTGTTATCGGTGCTGTATCCAGCTTCACAACATGTGGATCGCATATCTAACTATACTCAGTATAAAGGTAAATTAGATTGTAGTGGAATAAACTTTCCCGTAACTCTGAAAAATTCGAAAAACTAAATAATATCTCTGTAAACATGTATGATCTGAACAGACGAAAGTTTAATTATACTGTTGTCCCTCTACATCTAACAGCTGAAAAGAGGAAACAACATGTTAACCTTCTTCATGTTCAAGACCATTATATTGACGAGAGCCTTGACAATAATGACGACGACAACGACGATCAAGGTTTTTATAACTTTCATTATGTATGGATAAGAGATCTGTCTAGACTCGTTAGTAAGCAGCTGTCTAAAAATAATGGCAAAAAATACATTTGCGATAGATGTCTCCACTATTTTACAACCGAAGAAAAATTGTCCGCCCACGAAGAAGATTGTAAGACCCTAAATCATTGCAAAATTATCTACGCAAACCTGGCAATAACTTTGTAGAATTTGAAAATTACAAGAATAAAGAAAAGGTCCCATTCATAGTCTATGCAGACTGTGAATGTTTACTTAAACCGGCTGAGAAATTGCAGGAAAGTAAATCCTATACTAAAGTTTTCCAACACCATGAAAAATTCAGTATAGGATATTATCTGAAATGCAGCTATGAAGATTCTCCGTCTGACTATCATTCCCACCCTGAAGATGCAGACCGTGCGAAGTGGTTCGACAAGGAATTGGAGCAATTAGTTGAAAACGTTGTAACCGTCTTCCTATGCCCAATTCCTATGGATGATCTTACTCGTGAGTAAAAGTCTGCCTTCAGGGCAGCGACTGTGTGCCACATTTGCGAGAAGAAAATACCACCGGATGAGACAAAAGTTTGCGATCACTGCCATTTAACAAGTAAATATCGAGGGCCGGCCCATCAAGATTGTAACGTAAACTATCAAGATTCTCGAATTATACCTGTAGTGTTCCAT
>JAABKJ010002933.1:0-26880 GCA_011634705.1 Andricus grossulariae
TTATTGTTGTTGAACATTTATAATCTTTGTTAAAAATTCTACTATTTGGTTGAAAATTCAACTGTTTTTTAGAAAAATTGCCTTTTTTGGTAAAAAATTTAATTGTTTTGTTGAACATTATTCTTTTTGGGTTAAAATTAATCTATTTTGGTTGATGATTGGACTATTTTTTTTAACAATTCGTATCTTTTGGGTAAATTCAACTGTTTTTTATTTTAAAATAAAATCTTTTTTTTTGTTAAAATATCAACTATTACATTTTTCGTCAAGAATTCAATTAAGACTATTTTTTAGTAAAAATTAAAAATTTATTTTGGTTGAAATATCAACTATTATATTTTTGGTTAAGATTTAATCTTTTTTTATTGAAAATTTAACTATTTTTGGTTGAAACTTGAACTTCTTCGTTAAAAATTATTTTTTTATCGTTATTGAAGATTTATAATTTATTTTAAAAATTTAACTGTTTGGTTGAAAATTCGACTGTGTTTTAGAAAAATCGCCTTTTTTGGTCAAAAATTTAATTGTTTTGTTGAAAATTATTCTTTTTGGGTTAGAAATTCTATTATTTTGGTAGAAAATGTAACTGTTTGGTTAAAAATGAACATTTTTGGTTGAAAATTTAACCCTTTTGTAGAAATTTTAACTTTTTCAATTAAGAGTGGAACTGTTTGGACAAAAATTAATCTGTTTTGTTTGAGGATTCAACTTAACTATTTTTTAATAAGAATTACAATTTTTTTTTATTGAAATATCAACTATTATATTTTTGGTTGAGATTTAATCTTTTTCGATTGAAAATTTAACTATTTGGTTACAAGTTGAACTTCTTCGTTAAAAATTATTTTTTTATTGTTGTTGAAGATTTATAATTTTTGTTAAAAATTCAACTATTTGGTTGAAAATTCAACAGTTTTTTAGAAAAATCGCCTTTTTTTGTCAAAAATTTAATTGTTTTGTTGAAGATTATTCCTTTTGGGTTAAAAATTCTATTATTTGTGTAGCAAATGTAACTATTTTGTTGAAAATTAACTTTTTTGGTTGATAATTCAACCCTTTTGTAGACATTTTATCTTTTTTAATTAAAAGTTAGACTGTTTGGTTAAAAATTAATCTGTTATGGTTGAGGATTCAACTATTTTGTTAAAAATTCGTATCTTTTAGTTAAATTCAACTGTTTTTTGTTTAAAATAAATATATTTTTTTTTGTTGAAATATCAACTATTACATTTTTCGTCAAGATTTTCTTTTTCTTTTGATCAATTCAACTGTTTTTTGTTTAAAATAAATACATTTTTTTTAAATATCAACTATTACATTTTTCGTCAAGATTTTCTTTTTTTTTTTTTGATCAATTCAACTGTTTTTTATTGAGAATAAAAATATTTTTTTTGTTAAAATGTCATCTATTACATTTTTGGTTGTGGATTAATTTTTTTTTCATCGAAAATTCAACTATTTCGTTGAAAATGCAACCCTTTAGCAGAAATTTTATCGTTTTTAATTAAAAGTGGAACTCTTTGGTTAAAAATTAATTTCTTTTGGTTACTGATTGAACTATTTTGTTAAAAATTCGTATCTTTTGGTTCAGTTCAACTGTTTTTTGTTAAAAATAAATATCTTTTTTTTTGTTGAAATATCAACTATTACATTTTTCGTCAAGAATTTTGTTTTTTCAATTAGACTGTTTTTTATTAAGAATAAAAATATTTTTTTGGTTAAAATATCATCTATTATATTTTCGGTTGAGGATTAATTTTTTTTTTATTGAAAATTCAACTATTTGGTTGAAAGTTGAACTTCTTCGTTAAAAATTATTTTTTATTGTTGTTGAAGATTTATAATTTTTGTTAAAAATTCAACTATTTGGTTGAAAATTCAACTGTTTTTTGTTTAAAATAAATCTCTCTTTTTGTTGAAATATCAACTATCACATTTTTCGTCAAAAACTTTTTTGGTTCAATTAGACTGTTTTTTATTCAGAATAAAAATATTTTTTCGGTCAAAATATCAACTTTCTGTTGAAAATCTGGTAGAAAATTAAACTACTATTTTAAAAATACAATATTTTAGTTAAAAATGCTTTGTCTTTTTTGGTAGAAAATTTATCTCCTGGTTTGAAAATTCAAATTTATTATATTATATAATGGTTGATTAATGATAATTTCAATATAATACAATTATAATAATGTTATAATAATAATAATTATTATTATACAATCTTATTATAAACTAATTATATGGATTTATTATATTTTTACTGAAGGATTAATTTTTTTTGTATTAAAAATTCAACTATTTGGTTGAAATTTGAACTTCTTCGTTAAAAATTCTTTTTTTATTGTTGTTGAAGATTTATAATTGTTATTAAAAATTCAACTATTTGGTTGAAAATTCAACTGTTTCATAGAAAATAGTGGAATTAGCATATGGTGAGAAACTATTGTCTTTATTGTAATTTTGTTTGAAACAGCAGTAAAATATTGTAATTGTTAAAAAAAAGTGTAAAATATTATTAATAGTGTGGTGAGTCCGCTGCGAGATATTAAAAAAACATAATATTATAAAATAAAAAGCTGGAAAGCGTAGAAAGTTCGAAAATGTAAATTCGTCCCTGCCAAATCCAGAAGTTTAAAAAGGCGAATAATTAATTGTCGGGTTGAAAAAATATAATATAGTAATGCAGAGTTTTGAGGGTCTGTCTCTCCGGTCTCCGGTCTACGAGGATCCGTCCGACGCGACGGACGGTTCCCGCCGCAGGGTTGTCTAGAGGGGAACCAACCAAACGCCGAAGAGGGGTAGGTTGGAGTTCCCCCACCACTGTGTCGCGCCGGCAGTGCCATGGTGCCTTCCTTCACCCGCACCCGCGTTCAGTTACCAACAGACTACGCGACTGTTTGCATCGAGTGCTTTGGAGGAAAACGTGTGTGCGCGTCAAGGAGCAGAAAGGAAGTAGGAAAAGAAAACAAAAAGGAGGAAGAGAGAAAGGAAAGCTGAAGACTAATAAAAAAAGGACTAACACCACTCACTAAACGGGGATCAAACCAGACGAAGGAACGAAAGAGTCATGTCGCGAAAGCATTGCCTCTGAACAAAGGAACTTAACCTTTTCCTCGTCCTTCGTCTTTTCGTTTCGTTTCGTTTCGAATCTCAACTTGTTCAGACACGTTTCAACGAGACTGAGAGCCATTTGAAAAATTGAACAAAGAGTTTCGGACACTAAAGAAAAAACACGAGAGGCCCTGGAACTGAAAAAAAATCCCTCAGGACGAGAATCCCGACTTGAAAATCCTGTTGAACCGACCCTGCCGGTTTCCTTTGTTCGGGTCCACCCGTTTGACGCACTTCATTTTCGCGAGTGACATTTCAAATTCGAGAGGTTATTTTCTTCTGTGGAAGAGGAATTTAGACCTCGTGGTATCAAATTGAGTAAAATTCAGTGTCCTTGGATATTTTGGAGTGGATATTTAGTTAAAAGACCGGATAATCGGCGCGAAACTGGCGCTGCCGGCGACCTAACCTCACTCGAGAACCCGCGTTCAGACCGGATTCGGTTCGTGTTCGGACAAGACCTAACGAGAGGAAAGAAAGGAATTTTCAGAAGTGGATAACAGAGCTCTGAATTTCTTTCAATTATCCCGAGGGAAAATAAGAGTGAACTTCACGGACGAGTTTTCGCAGCTTCCTTCGGATTTTTATCGCGATTCACTTCCGGTGTGATATGTGCCACGAGACCCAGGAAACAGAGTAATTCCAACGAGAATTTTGTTGATTGTGCAGTGCAAGCTTTTCATCAACCAAGGATTATCCTCGTTATATACGGTAAGTCTTCTATATATTTTTTTTTAACAAAAGAAAAGTTTCGGGCCTGTATCCTAAATGTTAGTCCGTTTTCCTCGAAATTTTTCGATTTATATTCCGAAATTTCAATTCAGTATCGTTTTATAATTGAATATATTTTCGAGATACTAAATTTAACGATTTATCGTCTTTTAGGGAAACCTCGTGTTTTTTTTTTAATTTATCAATAATACGAAATGTAGTCTTAATTTTGATGTCGCTAAATCCTCGCGTTACTTATTGAAAGTCAATAAAGATTGACTTTCAAACACCCTTCGAGGTGTTTTCAAATCATGTTTGCCAAAGTTTACCTTATTTTATCCAAAACATTTGGAGTCAAGTTAACTTTGAAGCAGTGTTTATTGTTGCGAAATTTTCTTAACAACCGGTCAAACTGTCAGGGCAGTATAACACATTAAAAATTTGACACCATAAATTCTGAAATGTACTTCAATTCAAATATTAACGTAAATTAAAAAAAGTTATTTTGAGAAAATGTTATTAATTTCTAAAATTAAGATATTGGTCTTCTGGAGGTAGTTTTCGTATCAAAAATTAGATGTCTTAAAAATATATCATTTTAAATATAAAAAAAAAAAATATTTTCAATTAAAAAAATTTTAAACTTGCCAATTTTTGTAAAATGATTGAATTTTACTAATTGATGGCTCTATTGTTTCTAATTTTGAAAGTAACCTCTATATATGAAATAGTTTTAACCATTTTTTTCTAATAAAAGAATTTTTAAACAGATAATTACATTCGAAGATTATTTACTTATTTTTAAAATTGAGAACAAGCAACAGTAAGAAAAAATTCAGTTACAAAAACTGTTGTTAAAAAATTATTTTTTTTGTAAGTTTGAAACTTTTTTTATAATAGTCTTAATATTCAGTAAAACAGAATACTTAACAATTGTATGCCTTAAATTCAGAAATGTAGTTTAGTTCAAAGATAAACTTAAATTAAGCAACAATTTATCTGTATTCAAGTTGATCTGATTTTGAGAAAGCGTACGATTAATTTCTGGTGCAAAAAATCAGATGTCTGAAAAAATAGTTTTTTAATTTTTTTGATTAAGATGAAAAACAAATCCATTTTATTATGAATAATTTTTGCAGAATAAGCAAAAATTGATTCACAAGTTAAAAAATTCTTTCCAATCTGCAGGGTTTACTTATGAATAATTTTTAAGATTTTTACATTCTCATTTTGAATTGAGTTTACATATTTTACTTCAATTTTCTTTGTAAGAAGTCTTTTTTTTTATTTAAAATTTTGTAAAAAGAAGGTTTTGAATTTTATAAATTTATTTAGATGTACATTCAAATATTTTGGATGGTTTTCTTTTTCTAATTGGAAAATTTAATAATCTGAATGGATTGGTTTCAGAATCACCCATAAAAAAAAGTTTTTTTATGTTAAAGAATAAAAGTAATATTACTGAGGATGTCGAATTAAATAAAAAACATTATTTTTAATTAAAAATTGTTATACCTAGAGAAAAATTGGTACGAAGCGACAGCAAGAAAAAATTAATTCACAAAAAAACTATTGTTAAAATAATTATTTTTCGCAAATTTTAAACTCTTATAAGAAATAATGCTTCTCTTTCGTAAGATATGAATGATAAAAACACTTTAATTTTTGGCACTGCTAAGGTAGTTTTCGTGCCAAAAATCATATGTCTAAAAAAATAGTTTTTCTATGAATTCAAGAATCAAAATAATATTACTGAGGATATTTTCAATAAAAAACATGTTTAATGAAAACATTTATGTTGACAATGTCTTTTTGAATTGAATTATTTTACTATCACTTCTTGCCAATTTTTCAAAAAATTATTTAATTTTAGTAATTGATCACTTATTTTTCCGGGAAAAATATTCTCTACAGCTCTACTGTTTCAAAGTTTGAAAGTAACTTTTTCTATGGCTGAAATCATTTTAAAAATATTTGTAAATAACAGATTTTTTAACAAATAATTGTATTGGAAGATTACTTGTTATTAAATTTGGAAACTATTTATAAAAAATTCAATTCCAAAAACTTGTTAAAATAATTATCTTCAGTAAGTTAAAAAATTTGTGCATACAAAATAATATTTTTCAGTATTGTTTTTTATTGATTATTATTGTATATTAATATTTATTATTAATACCTCAATTTGGAAATTTCCGTAAGATTAGCCCCAGACGATCAGTCTAGAAAGTAACTTAAAGGAACAGGCCGTGATCAACGTAAAATTATCGGTTATTGAATCTTAGATATTTGCCTCTTATCTGCGGGTCTTACTTTGTTTTCTCAAGAGGGAAATATCAACATTGATAAACTGGCACGCTTATTTCGTGTGAAGAGGTATTTCTTTGATGCAGAAAATGCATCTGTATTTATATAGATAATAAGTTATTTTATTACGGAATGTAGTATTAACGTCAACCTTGAATAGGAAATCTGGGTAACTACTGGAATTAGAGACCAGGAAAACCGGATAATTTTAGAGCTCGAGAAAAAAACCGGAAATGACAGTTTGCAGTGATTAGGATAGCCACACGGAAAATAAATTGGCATTGAATCAAGAAAAATTGGTCTTAATACAGTCGATAGAATATTTTCTTGATGCAAGAAAATGTGCTTGAAAGAAGAAACGTAATTTTCTGTAATCGAATACATTTTGAGACAAGAACAATTTTCTTCAAATTTTCTTGATTCAAAGATAATTTCTTTTTACTGGAGCGAGAAATCGGGAAACGATACTGAATTTATTTTTTCTTTAAATGCCCCTTCATTTTTTGTTTGTTTAAATTTTTTGTTAGAAAGTTTCAACTGGTTTTAATGTGCATCAATTCATCTTATAGATTAATAAATGACTCATTTTTGTACAATAAGAGTCTGGGAGCCGCAAAAATTGAAGAAGTGTTAATTTTTTTTCGACTCGAAACTTCATGAATTTTTAGAAAGTATTTTTAAAAATGTTTTGAGTAAAATAAATTTAAAATTGCGACACGTGATTGTTATTTCGTCAAATGAGTCAACTTTAGGAGAGTTCGAGGCCGTTCTTTTCGAGCAGAATGTGATCATAGTAGGTTTACTATATATCGCGCAGGTGCGAGTGCGAGTTCGTTAAATTTGTCGAGGACGAATTCAAGTTCAACGACTGAATGAACGGACCCCTAAAAAAAAAGTTAAAAGAAGTTGGGTTTGCCCAATAATATCTGATGTGTCTCGGACCAATTTTTACTCTTCGATACTTAAGATTGAATAAAATTACATAATTGAATTTATTGTTTAATCAATTTAACATTAAATAAATTCCTAATAATAATTGTCACGAAAGCAGAAATAATGTTCATGTACCATTGAAATAATTGCCATTTCTACTCTATTTGATTTCACTTTGTCGATGTATTCAGTTAGTTTCCATTAGATATCGATTTCTCTTGAATGTATTTTCGTTTCATTATTGAAATGTCGCTAATTTGCTGAATATTGTTTTCGTTCTTACAAACATTGAACGAATTTCAGCTCGGGAAAGAGTATAAGCAGGATGTCATCTGTCGGCGGATTTCGATTTCGTTTTATTATTTATACGCTACTAGCGAATATTTCGCAGAACTTGAAATTGCTTCTACAGTCCTCGATATTAAGAATGTAAATTCCCCTTTATTTCTCCCCCAATCTATTTCGAGAGCTGCGAATATTAAACATTTATAAAACTAAAAAAACCTCGCACTTGCTATTCAACATCAGAATGGTTTTGAAAATAATGATAAAGAGTTCTCGACAAATTCTAAAACAAAATCTATTCTTAGGACAAAGATACAAGATGTATATAATGCTATATTTATAATCGCTTACATTTCTACTTAATCCACCCACAAGTATATCTATAGTGGCTTTCGAGAAAATACGGTTTCGTAATAATTCGCGATATATCATTTAGCATTAGAAGATCGTGGGATCCGTTTGAATTAATTCAAGTTTAGATAAAAAATACTCAGGAGTTTTTACTACGTTATGGATTCATAAAATTTTAATATACAGCAGATTACTTGGCGCACTTAATATTGCTCTTGGTCGAGTTTTCAATAACGATAATGTTTCCCAGATCCATAACTTCTTAATAGCTCTCGTTGACTTAGGAAACGAGCATCCACGAGGAGAATAGTTCCCAGTAACAACCTCCTGTTTAACGATGCCTTGTCATTTTCTTCCAGTAAATTTGAATAGTAAATATCGCAAAAAGTCTTTCCCTTATTCATCTGAGTTTCCCCTTTTTTGAATTCCCCTTTTCTCGAAACGTGCAATGTTTGAAAATACAATTGTTCGTTTTACACCTACAGAATAATTCTATTCCAAACTAGAATATGCTACCGCGAGTATCTTGCTGCGCTGTGATCCCTGGTATCAAATTAAGTGCAAATAATATTTTTAGATAGCATATCAAATTAGAATAGATTTGATATTTAGGCAAATTGCCAGCTAGTTGAATCTGGTCCTATCTAATCATGGACTGGGAATTATACAAATTTTTGGAAGAAAAATCTATCAAATCACTAATTTAGAATATTACAAATGTCATATGGCATATAGTGCAATATAAAATAAGTTCAATTGTAAACTTCTTTACTTATTAAATCATTAAGTTTGCAATGCTGAATTCTAAAATCTTTCACTTTATAAATTTTCCATTTAGAAAATGACCGTGAAAAAATGTTCTCAGTCGAGAATAACCAGGAAATGGTACGTTCAACTTATAATTTACAGATCAATGAAATATTATTCATAGAATTAAGCTTGTGGAAACATGAAATTGAGATTTAAAAAACTTTATAAGTTACACGCAAGTGTATTTCTTATCAAAAGATCAATAGTTCTTGAGAACGAATTAATTTAAAAACTTTGGTGTTGTTTGTCAGCAGTATTTCTGAGTGGAAACTCACAGTAGTTGACATAGGAAATGGATAGCGGATAAGTGATAAGATATGAAAATATTTAACGAGCAATGGCGCACTTGAAACTTGTTCCTAGTGTAATCCAACCATAGATAATATAAAACTTAGTAAGGCAAAGGTGGGTCTGTTTACCTTTTCATTCCAGCACTTTACCTTTTGTTTTAGCTTTAGTTTTAGCTTCAGCAGGCAAGCGTAAAGTTATTTTGAATGCAATTTAAATACGGGGGCGGGAGATAGCGTCCAGACTGTTTTCTTCTCACGGCTTAGAAAACTTGTTTTTCTAGCCTAGCTCGCTGAGACTAACATAAGACCGGTTGCATGTACATACTTTATGTCTGAGGTTGAGGTGAAATTTCAAAGGATGGATAATTAAGATTTTACTTTTAGAACACGGCTTTCAAACGCATTACTTTTGTTGCTGAGGCTTGAGTAGAAAAAGTGCTTTAAAGCATAACTTTCTTTCCCTGGCTTTCGTTAATCCTCTTACATGTGATCCTCAACATTAGAGTTAAGTCTAAAATCTAGAGCAAGCTCTAGCTTTCTTTGGGTCCAGGATTTATTGTACATTATATGTATTTCAGTATTTTTATTATCAATAAATTAGAATTAGACCCTATTTTCAATTGCTCTTTTAATTTCTTGAAAAAAGCTAAGCTCAATCCTCAGTTAATTCGGTAAACGAGGGACTTGTCTAAATTTATAAGCGAACAGATGTATCGATTTTCAATTAGGTAGTTCCAGTGCAGAATTTTGTTTCTAATTGTGAGGAATAAAGGAAAACGAATCATGAAATGAAAAACGTAAAATTGAAGACGTTTTTTTCCATTTGGCAGTGATTTCACGGATCAAACGTGATGTGGATAAATGCAATTAATAAATTGCTTTTCGTTACACTGAGTGCTTAATGAGCCATTACCCGAACGATTCGCATTTACGTTGGATGAAGCGAACCATTTGCAAATTCTTCTTGAACTGCGCGTGGGCGTTTCGTAATGACGAAAAATGGTTTTTACTATATCTGGATGAATAGTAAATCGTCTTGATTACGCGCGGGTTGCAAATGAACCGCTTCAAGGTGAATGTAATTGAAGACGTGGGACGACAAACAGATTCTTAAAAGTAATTGAACAATTTTGTAAACAATCTGACGTTATTTTCGATCTTAGGGTATTTAAAAAGATTCGAAAGGATTTAAAAAATAGTTCACCACTCGATGTAATATTTAAGAAATTGCATGGCACTATTTTGAATTTGTCAAATGGGTCCGAGGCCTGTAATAAGTTATAGGCCCAGCGCTGAATTTAATCTTCCTCCTCTGATTGAAATCGTCATCTTTTTCAGAAAATTGGGAGAATTTATGGGTGGATTGTCATATCGGCGAGAAATTGGGGCCACATGATGCGATATTCGGGGAGTCGATTAGAAACTTGGAGATTGAAACGCGCGAAAACACGTACGTGTACGGACGCATTGATTCAGTATATCGTCATCGCCGGCGATGAGACGAGCTGTCCGGAATGCAGCCACAATCCATCTTTTAAGTTGGTGCCTTCGCACCAAGAATTGTCAAGAGGCTGGCGCGACTCGAGAAAAAAAATGAGACCTGCGTCGCTCTGACGAATGCATCCAAATATTTTACCGTCTCCTCCATTTTTTTCTGCTTTCTGACATTGAGAATCATCCTGCGCGTTGAAAATACCCAAGCTAGCGGAGAAATGCAGACAAAAAGCGCTCATTTTAAATCCAATTACCAGGATGGCCGTAGGTCAGGGAAATCTCGGAAGTCAGGGATTGTGATTTTTTTCTTTGGTCAAGTCTGGGAATTTCTATAGGCGACACTTTAAATAACTGTCAAGGATAATGAATTGATATTTTTAATTGGAATGTATTTTATTCTGTCTTTGAATATTAATGGTCAAGAAAATTCAGGAAATTGTGATTGCACGTTTCCTGACACTGAATTCCAAATACAAACTAGCGAGGGTCAGAGTGAGTGAATTTAGGCTTCGAATCGGGAACACTATTTACTTCTCTTTTCATTACAACACGGTTGAAGGAAATTGGAAGTTTTTGCTCCAACCCCCATTTTCATGAATCAATAGTGACGACGCATATTTCATTGTCGAGTACGCTCCATTACCTCGCTACAAATAAGTTCCTTCAGAAGGTTGAAGAAGTTGATGATGGACATCCAGATTTATTCATGACCAAACATATTTCGTAAATTTGCTCGGAAATGTTGTTTCATTCGCTGAGTGAAATCACCTATGCCTATGGTATACAAATGTGGAAACTTTTCACCTTTGAGAGGTCGGGTTTATGTCCCTGAAAAGTTGCGTGGGCGCGAAGAGGGAAGATTTATTTATTTAGAGGCGAACTAGAATCGATCTTTCAATCGCTAGACACATGCTGCGAAAAGAAACTTTTTTCTTATTGTTTGAAAATTGACCTTTCTGCTCGAGAGGTGCCGCCAGTAGCGGCACGACACTCGTTAAAATTAATGAATCGTATTTGTTGAGCTGAAGTCGCAGGTTAAATGGTTTTAATTTCCAATAATTGATTATCTGTCTACAATATTTCTAATTATATTAAGGTTATTTGCTACTTCTGGAGTGAGGAAATATTTTCTTACTGCTTACTCTGCTCGAGAGCTTGAGAAATGAGTGAGCTCTGATCGCTTTGTGAGAGGATCAAGAGGATTATGTTTCTCCCACGAATGCAGTCGCTGTATTTTCTCGGTTGGTATAGCGACACATTTTTATGTCAGAAAGTTGGTTTTCCTTTCTTCTTTTTCCTCGGGAATTGCTTTTACTATACTTTTTTTCTGTATTCGCTCTCCGAGCAAAGGAAACTACTCAAAGGATTTTGCTTTTTGGGAGTGAAACGGAGGCTAAACAAATTCTGAAAGCTAAGGTACCTATTCAAGAAGAGTGCAGGTAGACCGAAGAACTGCCGGACCGTTTAAAAGGGTTTGAGAGTTTCAAGAAGTCCAGGACTAAACGGATTTCTTCTTCATCCTTCGTGGAAAGGATATATTTTCTGTAAACGGGTCACAGCCTGCCACAAACAGCATTTCAGTGCTAAAGTTAGTTCCTTTTATTCCAGTTTTTGTTGAAATTTGTCAGCGATTTTACTGAAACTTGAAATATACATACCAAGATCACCTTGTGGAAACTTGCTTAAACCAATTATATCGCACCGATTATAGAGTATTAAGGTGGGTCGCGAGATGTGGACGCTCCTTAACTAGCGAAAGTAAAGCCGACTGGCGTTACAAATACAGATAAGAGAGACGGGAAATTGTGCACATGTAATATAGTGAACGCACTTACACATCCGCCTTCTCTCTATTACGCAATGCCGTGGGTAAAAGACCACTTACATTGACCGCACGATTTCTTGACATACCATTTCGTTTGATCCGACAAAAAAGAAAAGGAAATACGTAATCTTCCTAGCGTAATTTAAGTTTAATTTAGACTTAGCTTTTCAATTAAGGGACTCATGGAATTCAGTGAAATGACAAGTTTTGAAGACAGATGGGAAGAGGAAAAGTCATCCCACCGCTGCCACCTTAGAGGCGCCCTTTTCACGAGACAAATGAATACGTTTTTGATTGTTTCTTTATGGCTGATTTCGCTGTCCTTCCTCCCTTTTTTTAAAAAGAATTCCTTTTTTGCTTTGGTCTCAAGGAACTTCTCCTTTTTCTTGGAGTTTCGCTTAAATGCGACAAAGTGTCTGTTCGTACTTCCGGCCGGACAGTATTCATTATACAGTGGCATGATTGTTTATTGGTTATATTCGTTTCTTTTTGGCTGAAATTTATTTTCTTTAACTGAAAATTTAACTATCCCGTTTTTTTACCTGGAACCCTATGTCCTCTATTTTGGGCTATGAAGCCTGTTGTTGCTTTCTCACAGTTGAAGTTTGACATCTAATTAAATATTGAATGAATTTGATTAGATTGTTGTCCCGGCCATTAAAGGTCCGCGGTAGAACATAGTATGAGTGCAAATAAAAGGAAATAAAAGGGGGAGGCTACAGTTGAGTGCAACGACTGTGACCGCCCAGCATGTTCGATTCTCAGTGCTTTATTTATTCGTGCTCCTTAAAGGCACGACCGCGAGTGAGCCTCTTACATGGCGGGATACTGAGGGTGGTGCACTTGGTCGTTGCTCGCCAGAGCGGAAAACGACTATGCTTTGAATTCTCGGCAGGCGCTGAAAGTGATGAGAAGCAGACACAGAGAAAGACAACGATAAGTGATAACAAGGATGGAAATTCGCCGTGCTGAGAACGATATAAAGGCCACTGCAAACGAGATGCGCGAGATAATAGGACAATTGCTTTTCACGAATGACTCGAGCAACCCGGCTTTTCTTGTCGTCACTTCCTCGCCTCGAAAAGCCACCCGGACTCGGGGAAAAGAGCAAGCACTTATTTCTGCAACAATGCCAAGAAATTCAATTTATTTTTTCGATACTTTTGGCCTAAGCAGGGTGGCAGTAGATCAGGACAACCCTGGATATCAGGGACTTTTATTGGTCAAGAAAAGTCAGGGATTTTGAAAACAATCTTGAAAAAGTTAGGGTATTTTTATAAGAGGCACTTTAAGTATCTTCCTAACGTAATTTAAGTTTAATTTGTCCTTGGCTTTTCAATTAAGGGATTCCTGGAATTCAGTAAAATGGCAGGGTTTGGAGATGGATGGGTGGAGGAAAAATGATCCCACCGCTGCCACCTTAGAGCGCCCTTTTCACGAGACAAATTAATACTGCATTGATGATGTATATTAAAATACTGGTCTTTGAATATTTATGACCATGGAGAATGACAAATTGGTCAGGCAAAAGTCCGAGAATTTTGAAAATGAAGTTTTATGACCACCCTGTCTAAAGTCTCACCTCAATTAAAACCTGGAAAATGGAAAATATTTTCCGAAAATATCTCCCCTTGTGTCCCAAATAAAAATGGTTGGCTTCCATTGAAGTTGGGGGCACAGAAGTTTGGTGAATTTCGTAACCCCGTCCTTCTCTTGTTTTCGGATTAAGAGCATGAAAGGACTCGGGCGGGATTAAAGGATTGAAAGTTTGATGAGGGAAGGCTGAGCATGAACATGGGCATTGGCAAGAGATTACGACCAACCGTGTAGCACAACGTGACGAGTGCAATTCCTCTGGACATTAGTAATTTACAAGAGTCTTTTCCGTTTCATGAAACACCGGATTGCGCGACCCTCTCAATGGGAAGACTAATTAACTTCAATTCACGAAGCCTTGAATTACCCAGCATGATTAATTTGGCTCACCTCGTTGATTTCGACCATTCTGTTAAGGAGCTTTGTTCGTCAAATCTCGCAATTTAAATGTCTGTAGCATTTAATCAGAGATTTGCGTTAACCCTTTTGAAATTTCATCGCTAAGAATTGTGTTGTAAAATCTGAAATTCAAGTCAGAGCGCTTTGACCTTAAATTTTAATACAGTGTATATTAAAGTTTGTAATTTCAGACTTCACACTCTGTCCTTTTTTTGCTTAAATGAGAACTGAATTAATCGAATCCAATCGGAAATTCCAACTATTTTTGGTTGAAAAATTTCCTATTATATTTTTGGTTATAAATTCATCTATTTTGGTGGAAATTGAATCTTGTTTAGAAAGTTCAACTATTTGGTATAAAATTGATATATTTTGGTAAAAATTTCATCTTTTCTTGTTAAATATGCAACTGTTAATTGAAAATTAATCTGCTTTGGTTTATAATTCAACTACTTGTTTCAAAAAATTTTTGTTTGAAGATTGATTGCTTTAGAATTTAGATGAAAGGTCATCTCTTTGGTTGAAAATTTAACTATATTGTTGAAAATTATGTTTTTTTACTAAAAATTTACCTATTCCATTTCTGGTTGAAATCTGATCTTTTTTAGTTGAAAATTTAACGATTTTGTTAAAAATTCAACTATTTGATTGAAAATAAACTTTTTTGTTGAAAATTCAACTGTTATTTAGAAAGTTCGTTTTTGTGCTTTCAAGATTTAACAATATGTTTGACATTTTTTTTCTAACTGAACAATTTGTCTGGGTAACTATTTTGTTAAAAATTCTTTTTTTGTTCTTAAAAAGTGATATTACAACTGAAAATTGAGTTACTACATTTTTTTCGGCTAAAAATTACACTATTTGCCTAAATATTCGTCTACTTTGCTAGGAAATGAATCTTCGTGGAATGTTTTTGGTTGTAGATTAATATTTTTGTTTCTATTTGAAAATCCGAAAATTTTGTTGCACAATAATCTCTGCAGATTAAAAATTCTACTATTTGGTTTAAATTCATCTATTATTTTGAAAGTCAGTCACTTTTGCTCAAAAGTTCAAATATTTGGTTAAAAATTAATTTTTTTGTTAAAATTTCAACTGTCTTCTAAAAAGATCGGCTTTCTTGTTGAAAATTGAAGTATTGTTTTGAAAGTGCAATACATTTCGATATACATGAAAATTTTGTTGAATCTAACAAATTTTGGTTGATTCAACAAAATATTTGCTTGACCCAACAACAATTTTTTGTTGAGTCAACTATTACTCCAGCTACCTAAAGATTTGGTTAAAGCAGCCCAAAAATTTAGTTGGGTCAACCAAATGTTTTTTTGTTCATATAATAATCCTATTCTTTGGCTCATTCAGTAAAATCCTTATCTGAGTGTACCATAACTTTATTTAAAGAATTTATTCCCATATTTTTTGGAAAAATCACCCTGTTTTGAGCGCAATTCGAGCTGGAAAGTTTGTAATTCGAATAAAAGCAAGGACAATCTAATAAAATTTTAATGAATTTTCTGGGATTAATTTAACGCATTAGAACGAGTTGCATAGCTGTGATTATTGTGTTACGTAGTACTTGTAGAGAGGTTTTATGTAATAAAGTGCTTTCAACCATTGTTGTTACGTCCAGTGCATCAACCTCATTGATGATACTATGGATAACGGTATAGAAACGAAAGTCATTATCGCCGCATCAAAATCGGTTATGAAATACTGTTGTTTATCCTCGTCCTCAATTATCTATCGCAATGAAATTACGCAAATTTAGTAAGTGCCTCGATACAAGAATTATGTGATAATCTGATATAAGAAAAAAAAGCAATCCTGCATCAGGATATTGAATTCTTGTCCTAATTTTCAATTTAGCGTTACTCATATGTATTAGTCATAGTTCATTTGCAGTATTAATCATTTATCTAATGAATCACGCCGTATATTTTATTTGCTGAACATTCTCCTGGTGGAATATTTTGATTAAAGTTTTTGAAGGGGCTCGAGAATTCCATTAGAGCGGTTATTTTTGTCAGAGCAGATATTAGCACTGACCTCTTTCATTTAAATAAAGCGTGTATCATTTGCCCTTGGATCTCTAGATTCATGAGCAATCTGGCACGCGTCATTGACTCGCGTACACCTTCCTCGAGGCTACTGACATTTGCTCAGCAGCCTTCGTCCATAAAGGAAACGAATAAAAGGCGAAAATAATCGACAGGTTTTTCATGAATTACTTGCTATTTCGAAACATGCTATATATTTTTGGTTCTTTGTTTTCAATTTTTAATTATTCACAGCTTTATTTTCAAACACGAGAACATGTATGTCGAAAGCAAAGAGAGTTTCTCGACTCTAGAGCACTATTGGTTATTTAATTTTCAAGGGACAAGGTGTCTGGCAGGTGGAAATACCAGCGACACTCGTTTCTTCTGCATAAATTAACAAACATGAGCTTCGCGAGCACTGTCTGCCGGCTGCACCGCATAAATCGAGGAAATCCTGGAAAATCCTTTCTAAAAAGAAAAAAAAGTTTGCTGTTTGTCACGAGATTAATCCAAGTGATTGCAGCTATTCCAACTACTCGTCTAACCACGTAGGCGTCGCATTTCAAGATGACGGAACGCACCGAACGCCATATTCATATTCGGACACTCGTTATGATTCGGAAGGTGTATGTTGTTTCGAAACGGCCAAAACACCTCAAAATGTAGAACGATTGCGAGTGTTAATTAATGGAAATCGTCTTCTAACTGTGAGAGACCTCGCGATTCCAAAAACTATTGTTTCGGAAATTTTGAGCCAAGATTTGGGACAGCTTATTCAGCAATTTCTGGTTAAACTTCGGCAGCCCTCATAGAAGGTTTTGGCTTTCAAAGGAGAGTACTTTGAAAGGGATATCATCGCCATTGACCAGAATTAACTCTTACTTACCAGAAGGTTTTTTTTCAACTTGAACTTAAGTCCAGATTTGCAACCATATTCTGGGTTAGAATGCAGTCTGTTGATTTGAGCTCGGACAAATCGGCTTTATGCACTATTGCGAAATTTGAATCATATGTCGTATACGTTCTCACGTACTGTTATGTGCGATAATGCTGCCTACCAAAACATAGTCTGCAAGCCGAACAAAGAAACTCTTTCAAGCTTTTGAATATAGAAGCTTCGTTCTAATGAATTGCGCTTTCAGATAAGAGATTTTTTTTTTAAATTTATCGGTTATCACTTCCGGGCCTGATCGTTTAAGAAACTCTAAAAAGCAGAAGCATCTTCTCTTGCTATGGTCTATCATCCTAGCCATCAAAAGTTAAAATTGAGTTTTTTTAATCATCGCTAGATAAAATTCTAGAGAGGAGATCCTCTCAGTGTGAAAGGGAGTTTATCCATTACGACCGACTTGGCAGGTTGTGAGGTAATATGCGAGCAACACGCACGGAAAGACAGAGACGTATCCTTTCACTTCGGCATTTCACTCTCGCGAGATGTATGCCGCCGAGATTGGTAAGAGTCTTCGCGAATCAGGGTCAGATCGTCCCACCTATTTATCCCCCTTTTTTTTAAGATATTGCCGACGAACTACCAGTTCTTTTAACGAGCAAAGTTACGGCAATTGCTGCAAGGACGGGATCGTACTGAGATAATAAAATGTTATCAGAGTTGCATAACCAGCTGACGGGCAACGTCATTATTATTATGTTCAGGATTTTCTTTCTAGGGGAAAGTCCAGGTTATCACATTTTCAGGCATCTCTACCGGGACTCGTACCGGAAGCCGAGATACTCACCGGAACGTGTCTTTCACAACTTCCGCTATTTTCAATATGCATTCTTATTATAATTTTTAATTGATTAATTATTTAGCTATACTTGTATGTGATTAAACCTTTGAATTAAAATAGAACTTTCGATTTTCGCTCTGAACTTTCTAAGCCACACTTAGACGTAACATCTGATTTTCAGAACATATACAAGTTCATTTTGTTTGTTTGTTGAATAGTGTAACTATTATATTTTTGATTCAGAATTTATCTGGTCTGATTAAGAATCAATTTTGTTGAAAATTCATCCTTTTTTGGTCGAAAATTTCACTATTTTCGTTAAAAAATTAGTCGTTTTATATTGAATACTCATCTTTGGTAGATAGTCATTTTTATTGGTTGAGAATTAACTTTTTTTTGTGGAAAATTTAATTACTTTCTTGAAAATTCAACTGATTTGTTGAAAATTCGTCTTTTTTCGATAGCACTTCCGTCTTTTTGGATTAAAAATCCATTTATCTTGGTTAAAAATGAAATTCTTTATTGAAAATTTACCTGCCTTCTGAAAAATCACTTTTTTGTCTCAAAATTGATCTATTGGTTAAAAAGTCGTCCGTTTTGCCTGAGAGTTCAACTGTTTGGTTGAAAATTCATCTTTCTTGGCTGAAAATTAATTTTTTCGTTCAAAATTCCTCTTTTCGGGTTTGAAAGTCAATGGTTTTCTAAAAAATTCTACTTTATTACCTTGATGACTCAACTTTTTTGTTGAAAATTCATCTCTTTTGGTAGAAATTATTTTTTGAATGAAAATTCTACTGCTTGATTCAAAGTTGAACTACTTTGTTGAAAAATAAATTTTTTGGTTTTAAGATTCATCCCTTTGGTGAAAAATTAGTTTTTATTCGGATTCAACTATTTAATTGAATATTCGTCGTTTTTTGTTGAATTCAACTGTTTTTCATATATATATATTTTTTAATAGCAACTGTTATATTTTTCTTTAAAAATTCATTTTTTTGTTTGATAATTAAACTACTGGTTTAAAAGTTGAACTACTTTGTAAAAAATTCATTTTTTTAGTTGAAGATTCTTCTCTTTGGTTAAAACTAGAACTAATTTGTTGAAAATCTCTTTTTCAGATTGAAAATTATTTTTTTAATCTGAAAATTCATCTATTTTGTGGAAGATTCGTCTTTTTCTGAGTTGAAAATTAATTTTGGTTAATATTTACGGTAACCTCCATTAATATTATTTAAAAGAATTTTTTCCCCCATTTGCATGAAAAATCACCTTATTTCCCCTGTTTTCAGATAATTTTGATTTATGATGTTTGTTTTCATCAGTCATGGTTTGATTCAAAAAGTGAGCTTTCCTTTGACAAAAAATTGCAAATTCTCCGTGCATGGCATATCAGCCTAATAGAAACTGGCAAAGACATTAAATCCTCAGAAATGGAAGTTTGAAAAGGAGAATTGATTGAGGTTCGAAAAAGGGGGAAAAATGTGTGAGAATCCTTGAAAAGAAGCCTGGTTGAAAAGCTTGCGGCTGAAGATGAAAGTAGCTTGAAAACACGTGTGGCCGGCAACATGTGCGCGGATCTTCTGGGAATATGTAGGTAGGGCTTGCATGCACTTGGCTGGCTATATGTATATATGCATGTGTATGACTCTCGCGTGCCTTGCAGTCATTCCAAAATGTATAAGTGACACTTTCATAAATGTGTGTACTGCACACGTGTTGGTGAGTGGCTAGACGAGAGTATAAAGTGTATAAACGCACTCGAGTCAACGAATGCATTGCGGCCTCATAAGCTGAGAGTGGCTGGATTAAAAAAGACCGGTTCCAATCCCTTGATCGACTTTTTTTTGCGACATCCGAAGGGCCTCATAACCCACAATTCCTACCCCGTTAGTCCCCATTCTTAAAATCCAAGAATTCATCAATCAAACGAACGGAACTTTCGTTTTTAACCATCGCCATTCAAATTTCGCGCCGTAATTTCATTCAAGTTTGAGGTTAGGTGTAAGTGTGGCCTCGGGTGAATTTGGCGCGAAATTTGAATTCAAGGAGTTTCTTTTTTTTCAAAAGTTGGGAGATTTAATAAATCTTTCTTAGAGAGGTGATGATTTAAGATTTAAAATACTGGTTCCAATCCCTTGATCGACTCGTTTTGCGACATCCGAAGGGCCTTATAACCAACGGTTCCCACCCTGTTAGTCCTCCCATTCTTAAAACCCAAGAATTCATCAATCAAACTAACGGGAGATTAGTTTTTAGCATTTGCTATTCAAATTTCGCTCCGTAATTTCATTCAAGTTTGAGATTATGTGTAAGTGTGGCCTCAGGTGAATTTGGCGCGAAATTTGAATTCAAAGAGCTTATTTTTTCTTTTTGAAAGTTGGAAGATTGGATGGATCTTATTTAGAGAGATATTGCTTTTCCGATTTGTAGGAGTTCCGAGATATTGAATGAACGGAAATGGAGTGAAGACAGTTTCCGGGAGTATGAGTTTGAAAGAGTCTCTTGGAAAGAAGTGTATTTCTTGATTGGAAAAGACCTTGTTTGCCAGGAAATAAAAATTGTATTTGGATTGTAGTGGTGGACTAGATGATCTAGATTGCTTCCTTTGCACGCAAATGGCATAGTTTTTGCGTTTTGTAGATCAGATGATTGCGTACCTTCAAGTTGATCAGGCGGCGTTCCTATCCTACCATTCTCGACCTCGAAGGTCGAATTTCTGGCCTTGGCACGCTTTCCCTTTTCACTCCTCCCTCCCTCCTCTTTTGTTGAACCCCCCTCTTTACAGACTACCTCTGCCAGATGCAATTCCTGAAATGGTGCGAAAAATGTGCGCCGGATGCCCAACCTAACCTTCAGGAACACATGCGTGAATGATTCTTACTGCAGATGTTGAAACTCTGAGAAATCGAGTGAAATGTCGAGTCGAGCCGCATGAATATTCTCCAAATTTCACTTTCCCTACTGTTTATTTTACCGAAAAATACCGCTTTAGTCACTTTAGACTTTAGCCCATGTCACTTTTAGATTTTATCTGAAAAAGGGAAAAGAAAATTCATACTCTTTTCCCTATTTCCAGGAAAATTCCTCTCGTGTTTTTTTTTAGCTTACCTGTGAACTAAAATAATAGAACCATTTCATTGATAATTCAACTATTTGGGTAAAATTTCAATTTTTGTTGTTGAAAATACGTCTCTTTTGCTTGAAAGTGCAACTGTTTGATTGAAAATTCAGCTATTTGGTTGATATGCTTCTTTCTTGGCTGAAAATCAACTTTTTTGTTCACAATTTTTCTTTTTGTGGTTATTCAGCGGTCTTGGTTCAAAATCACCTTTTTTTGTTGAAAAAATCATCTTTTTGGTGAAAAATTCGTTGTTGCTTTTTTGGTTGAAAATTAACTTTTTAGCTGAAAATTTAACTTTGATTTTTTGTTGAAAGCTCGTCTTTTTTTTAGTAGAAAGTTCAACTATTTTGTTGAAAATTCGTCTTTTTCGGTGGAAAATGAATATTCTTGGTTGAAACGTAATGCTTTTGGTTTAAAAATCATCCATTTTATTAAAAACTCATCTGTTTTGGTAGACATTTAATTTCTTGATTGTTAAAAATCAAACTGTTTTGTTAAAAGTTAATAATCTGTTCTCGTTGTGGGTCCAACTATTTTGTTGATTATTCGTCTTTTTTTTGTTGAAAGTAGAACTACTTTCTTAAAAACTATTTTTTTGTTGATGATTCGCCATTTTAGTTGAAAAAAGTCGCAAAATTTCAAAAATATGACACACATTTTTTCAAATTATTATTCATCATCCTTCATATGAAAACTCGTTATTGTTTTGAAATTTTTTAAATCTATGGTAAAAATTCTAAAAATATCTTAATGATTTAGAAAAATACTAAGGCGACTTACATTGAAAATGAGCCGAAGAACTTTGAAAAGTGGATATTATTTCCAAAGTTATTCCAATTTTTCGAAATCATGGAATTTCGATGTTTTTTTGCAATATTTTTTTTAATTTATTGACATATGACTTCAACTTAGCTTTATTCGACGCAGAATTATGAAATAAAAATTTCACGATAATTATGACAAATGGTATTGGGATTTTTGGATTTTTGGTACAAACAGCGGGACCTGGAAGGACTTTTTGTAAAATGGCAATTTGGTAAAATAAAATTATTTGAAACAGAGATTAGGTAAAATTTCGGTAAAATAAATATTAAGAAAAATAGAATTTGGTGAATATTCGTGCGGCTCTGAAATTTTGTAGCTAAATTACATTCAGGATTTTCGAAATATACGAAAATATAAATGTGCTAATTTTTTTTTAAATTTAGAATCTTGAAAGAAGAGTGTTTCTGCCAGTGGCAATAAACTACAATAATTTTATATTAGCTTCATAGAAAGATAGAAGACAAGTTTATAAATGACTTTCTAATTGAGCAAATTATAGGATAGAGAAATGACGTCATAATCTGAGGTAGTATTTGAATAAAGAAGAGTTTATAGTCCTCTTTTGGATTGCCTAACAATAGCCCTGGGCTCTTTGAGCAGCTTTCGCGCACATTTGTCATTATGCAAGAATTACCTTATTTGCAACTCAGCAACCTTCAACTCTGATAAATTTTTACATTTCTTAGTTTAGTTTACATTCAGACGAAAATTTTAAATAATGTAGCAATGTTAAATGAAAATTGGTTCTGAAATCTGCATCGTGGACAATGTTAGAAAAGTTACAAATTGCAAAAGAAGAAGTCAAATCTTGTTTTAACGTAGCACTACTCGAGTAAGAAAAAGTTCCCAGAAGAAAAACTTGGATGGAAGTTATCAGCGGAACTAGTCTCTGCTTTTTCGAAGTCCTTGGACTTTGTTTATCATCTGGGACGGGTTAGTTCCTACAATATCACTTCGTACAGTGAACGCTTGTGACTTGAATGTTTCGTTTCACTTGTTCAAACAAAAATTACAAATCTTCTAAGATAAACAATTTTAGAAATCACTTTCAAATCATTTTTTAGTCACTTTTTAAAGCTAAAGTCATTATATTCACTTCTTTAAGTGCAAATAATCACTTTAGTTACTCTTCTTTTAATAAATTAACTAATGGATTAACGTTAACTAATATTGAATTCAGGTCTATACCTATTTCTAAATTTTCTTGAATGCTTTACAAATGTTTCTAGGGATTTCAAAGAATTTACCGAATTTGAAATATTTTACTGTATTTTGAAAGATTCCAAAAAAAAAATGAATAAATTTCATTAATTGAAGGGATTTCAAAAGATTTTAAGCCATTTTAAAAAATTTGAAGGAATTTTCAGGAGCTTTACAAAATTTCACGGGATTTTAAAGGTTTCAAAGGATTTCAGATACATAAGAGAATTAAAAAAAATTCCAAAGATTTTTAGATTGATTTCAATAAATTTAAGGGATTTAAACGATTTTAGGAGGTTTCTAAGATTCCAAGGAATTTTTAATAGATTTCAATAAATTGTAGAGATTTCAAAAAAATTTAGGGCATTTTTAATTAAGATTCTAAGAAATTTTCAAGAGCTTTAAATAGAATAGAATTTATTTCTCATATGTACATCTTTTCTCAAGGATTTGAAATATTTTAAGTTATTTTTGAAGATTGAATGATTTTAAGGTATCTAAAAAAAATGTCTGCAATTTTAAAGAATTTCCTAGAATTTTAGAAGATATGGAACGATTTTACAGATATCTTACAAGATTCCAAGGGATTTTATAAGATTTCCGAGGATTTCAATGATTTTAAGGGATTTTAAAAGCTTTCAAGATATTTTAGTAAATTTCCCAAAATCTTATGAAATATCATTTATTCACAAGAAGTGAGGGATTTCGTAGTGTTACAAAGAGTTGAAGAGAATTTCAATTTTTTGCAATTCATTTGAATTAATTTGGAATTCACCCTGAATTCTTATTAATTTATCATGAATTATTATTTATTTATTTTGAATTCTTCTAAATTCACTCAAATCACTCATGTCAAACTTACTGAATTCAATTAATTGATGTTTTAAAATGAATTTCATCGTATTCTTGTCCATATACACCTAAATTTCTCTAAATTCGCTTAAATTTTACTAAAATGAATTAATTTTCTGGATTTTTGACTTTATTTTTCAATTCGTTTAAATTTAAGGTATTTCTGCCAAAAATCAGATCTCTGAAAAAAATAGTTTTTCTATGAAAAAATTTCCCCACATAGACAAAACATTTTAATTTAACAATGTTTTTTGCTATTGAATTTTTCTCACTTATTGTCTTTCAACAAGTGATGGCTTATTTCTTTGGGGAAAAACATTCTCTATAACTCTGCTGTTTGCAATTTTTAAAATAAATTTTTTTATGGCTGAAAAACAATTTTATATATATATATATCTTAAAACAAATAACTCTTTTTAAAGATTAATCACTTATTTTCAAAATCGGAAACAGAGTTTTACGGTTCATTTTTCCCGCTAAAGTAAGTCATGATTTATCAAAATTTAACCATTTAAAAAAAGGTATGAAGAAACAGTAAGAAAAAATTCAATTGAAAAAACTATATTTTTAAAATAATTATTTTTCGTAAGTTTTAAACTTTTTTCATTAACATTAATATTTTTTCTTTCATAAAACATGACTGTTATCATTAAAATTCTTAAAATCATAAAAAACTTTTTTTTCTGGAGATCTGACGTTTGGCACTTTTTCGAGTACATTTGGCTGTGGCAGCTCTGAGAATTATAAATTAAAATTTAAAATTATTTAATTAAATTTATAAATGATGCTATATTAAAAATATTACAAGATTAGAATTTTGATCTTTAAATATTAAGTCAGGGAATTTTGAAACTGAAGTTTTGCAGCCCTTTCTATTTCCAACAACATAAACTTGAAAAAGCTATTTTAATGAAACTAAAATGGAATTTTTGCTTGTGATTATAAGTTGAGTCGATCAAACTTCCGGCGATGCGCGAGTTTGATGTTCATCGAGAATGTTGATTACTTCGTTCTGGGAACTAATTGACAATCTCGGCCGACGTTAACCACGTTAGCGTATTAGCGTTAACGGCTCTTTAACCCAATGTGTACATACATGCAGTGAACTCACAAAGAGCTTTTTACCCCGAGAAGCGAAATTCTCTTCTCACTCGCGATTTACAATTTTGCCTCGTGGAAAAATACATAAAAGAGCGAGGTTCTGTTCGCTTTTGAATACGCCGCGCCGCGGTTCGTTCACCCGAAACTCTTCAGTCCAATGACAGCGATACGTAAATTCGCAAATCCATAGTAATTGGCAGGGCTGGTTCTAGATAAAGATTCCTGCCTTACCGACATCGAGAACACTCAGCAACTGAAGTGGTTCGTGTCCGTGCTAAGTTTCTGTAATGCTATAGAAGGGTCCTGATGAGCTGAGACGATGATATTGCGCAATTTTGAGAGACAAATTGGCGTAAACAACTTCAAGGTTATTCATTATCTCAATTAAGCATTTTGCGTAAATACTTTCAAGGTTTTATTTTGATTTGTCCTTGTTTTCGATGCAGTAGCAAATCCAAGGACAAATCAAAATAACTCACAATTGCGCAATATCATTTTGTGACGTCATCGGGGATCCTTCGGACACGAACCACTTCAGCTGCAGAATGTTCTCGATGTCGGTAAAGTAGGAATGGAACTGGCCCTACATTATCTACTACAGTCTTCAAAATAATTACGTTTTCAACACTGACAAACTTTGTGAAAGAGGTTTTGTGCGCGATCGAGGTCACGATGGCCCTTGCCTTCGAATGGTCTTTTGCCATTCAAACGGCGCGGCGTGCTTCCGGTTTACGAGATCCTCCTCAGCAGCCATAAATTCTACTGAGTACTTTTTCGTTCCTAACATACACCTTCATCTTCTATCAAAATTTAACACTTAAATTTACGACTAAGAGCAGAGGCATTCTCCAAATTAAGAAACCCATTCTAACCTATAAAATAACAGGGAGCCACACTGAAAAAATGGTACTTCAAGTGGATATTACTTGGCATTTCTTCACAACACGGTTCTTTCAAATTAATAAAAAAATTTATTTATCAAAATAATTATATCGTTTGAAATAAATGTTTATTTGATGTTGATCATTTAATTCTACTAATATAAAGAAATGCTTCATTTGTATAAATGCATCGACTCTTTGTTTCAAGCAAATATCCAAAATGTTGAATTTTTAAGCTAAAAAAATGAGCATTTAACAAAACAACTGAATTTTCAACCAAACAGGTAAATTTTGAATGAAACAGATGAATTACCAACAAGCTACATAATTTTTCCACAAAAAGTTGAATTTTTTACCAAATTGTTTAATTTTGAAACCAAATGGGCAAATTATCTACAAAATAGTTGAATTATGAACCGGAAAATACTAATTTTCATCAGCAAATGTAATAATTGATATTTAAAAAAACAAAGATTTTAATTTTAAATAAAAAACAGTTGAATATAATCAAAAAAGACAAATGTTCATCAAAATAATTGAATCCTCAACTAAAAGAGATTAATTTTCAACCATACAGTTGCATTTTTAACAAACAAAAATTGATTTTGTAGCAAAAAAGACCAATTGTTAAAAAAATACATATATTTTCTACCAAATAGTTAAATTTCAAACAAAAGTAATAATTTTCTATCAAAAGAGACGATTTAAAAAAATACAAGAATTTGCAAACAAAGAGTTAAATTTTTAACTAAAACAGATCAATTTTAAATCAAATAGTTAAATTTTCAATTAAAAAATTCAGTTGCGATAGAAAGAAAACGAATTTTCTACAGGAGTGTTGAATTTTCAAGCATTTCCAACCTGAAAATACTAATTTAAAAAAAAAATTAACAGTTGATATTTAAACAAAAAAGAATGAATTTTAAACTAAATGCTTGAATCCTCAACTGAACCAGATTAATCTTTAACAATACAGTTGCATTTTTAACAAACAAAAAAAAAATGATTTTATACTACAA